>OY731402.1:19821784-19858138 GCA_963425845.1 Sphenostylis stenocarpa | reverse complement strand
AGAATATATAATTTTTCAAATGATCGATTACTTTTCCAAATGATCGATCACTTTTTCAAATAATCGAGACTTTAGATAGCGGTTAACGTGGAACCGCTATCATATCTTCACATTTAAGAGCGGTTAAGATGCTAACCGCTCTTAAAAGTGAACATATGATAACTGCTCCGCGTTAACCGCTATCTAAAGTCTCGATTATTTGAATATATTTTGATGTAAAATTATATATATATATATATATATATATATATATATGAAAATATATATTGTAATATATAATTTATATTATATTAATTAATATAAATTATATATTTATAATATATATATATATATATATATATATTATAGAAATTAAAATAAATTATATTTTAGAATATATAATTTTTCAAATGATCGATTACTATTTCAAATGATCGATCACTTTTTCAAATAATCGAGACTTTAGATAGCTGATAACGTGAACCGCTTATCATATGTTCACATTTAAGAGCTGTTAAGATGTTAACCGCTCTTAAAAGTGAACATATGATAGCGTTCCACGCTTAACCGCTATCTAAAGTCTCGATTATTTGAATATATTTTGATGTAAAATTATATATATATATATATATATATATATATATTCTAAAATATAATTTATATTAATTACTATAATATAAAATATATATTCCACAATATAACTTATATTATATATATATATATATATATATATATATATTATAGAAATTAAAATAAATTATATTTTAGAATATATAATTTTTCAAATGATCGATTACTTTTCCAAATGATCGATCACTTTTTCAAATAATCGAGACTTTAGATAGCGTTAACGTGGAACCGCTATCATATCTTCACATTTAAGAGCTAGCTAAGATGTCAACCGCTCTTAAAAGTGAACATATGATAGTGGTCTCACGTTAACCGCTATCTAAAGTCTCGATTATTTGAATATATTTTGATGTAAAATTATATATATATATATATATATATATATATATTCTAAAATATAATTTATATTAATTACTATAATATAAAATATATATTCCACAATATAACTTATTTTCATTTATATATATATATTATAGAAATTAAAATAAATTATATTTTAGAATATATAATTTTTCAAATGATCGATTACTATTTCAAATGATCGATCACTTTTTCAAATAATCGAGACTTTAGATAGCGTTAACGTGGAACCGCTATCATATGTTCACATTTAAGAGCTAGTTAAGATGTTAACCGCTCTTAAAAGTGAACATATGATAGCGGTTCCACCTTAACCGCTATCTAAAGTCTCGATTATTTGAATATATTTTGATGTAAAATTATATATATATATATATATATATATATATATATATATCTATAAATATAATTTATATTAATTACTATAATATAAAATATATATTCCACAATATAACTTATTTTCATTTATATATATATATATATATATATTATAGAAATTAAAATAAATTATATTTTAGAATATATAATTTTTCAAATGATCGATTATTTTTCCAAATGATCGATCACTTTTTCAAATAATCGAGACTTTAGATAGCGTTAACGTGGAACCGCTATCATATCTTCACATTTAAGAGCTGTTAAAATGTTAACCGCTCTTAAAAGTGAACATATGATAGCGGCTCCACCTTAACCGCTATCTAAAGTCTCGATTATTTGAATATATTTTGATGTAAAATTATATATATATATATATATATATATATATATATATATACTAAAATATAATTTATATTAATTACTATAATATAAAATATATATTCCACAATATAACTTATTTTCATTTATATATATATATATATATATATATATATATTATAGAAATTAAAATAAATTATATTTTAGAATATATAATTTTTCAAATGATCGATTACTTTTCCAAATGATCGATCACTTTTTCAAATAATCGAGACTTTAGATAGCGGTTAACGTGGAACCGCTATCATATCTTCACATTTAAGAGCGTTAAGATGCAACCGCTCTTAAAAGTGAACATATGATAGCGGTTCCACGCTAACCGCTATCTAAAGTCTCGATTATTTGAATATATTTTGATGTAAAATTATATATATATATATATATATATATATATATATATATATTCTAAAATATAATTTATATTAATTACTATAATATAAAATATATATTCCACAATATAACTTATTTTCATTTATATATATATATATATATATATATATATAGAAATTAAAATAAATTATATTTTAGAATATATAATTTTTCAAATGATCGATTACTATTTCAAATGATCGATCACTTTTTCAAATAATCGAGACTTTAGATAGCAGTAACGTGAACCGCTATCATATGTTCACATTTAAGAGCTTAAGATGTAACCGCTCTAAAAGTGAACATATGATAGTGTTCCACTTAACCGTATCTAAAGTCTCGATTATTTGAATATATTTTGATGTAAATTATATATATATATATATATATATATATATATATATTCTAAAATATAATTTATATTAATTACTATAATATAAAATATATATTCCACAATATAACTTATTTTCATTATATATATATATATATATATATATATTATAGAAATTAAAATAAATTATATTTTAGAATATATAATTTTTCAAATGATCGATTATTTTTCCAAATGATCGATCACTTTTTCAAATAATCGAGACTTTAGATAACTGTTAACGTGGAACCACTATCATATCTTCACATTTAAGAGCGTTAAGATGTTAACCGCTCTTAAAAGTGAACATATGATAGCTGGTTCCACCTTAACCGCTATCTAAAGTCTCGATTATTTGAATATATTTTGATGTAAAATTATATATACATGTATATAGGTATCCATACATAAAACCATATATGCATATATGTGAAGTACTACATGTATATTAATACCATACCATAATGATATGAGGTATGCGCATGTGGGACTATCAACACACCCTCATCTATATGATAGCACATATAGACATGTAAAGATACATTATGATCCAACTAAAGGGCAACTTTTTTGGCCACATGACAATATCTTCAAATGATCGATTAGCTTTTGCTCAATGATACCATGTTTAAGGTTTCAACATAAAACCACATTGGCAATATGTTAGGAGTAGCCTAACATGATATTTAAACCATACCAAATGATATGAGGTAACGCGATGTGGGACTTTAAAGTCTAGATACATTATATATATATATATATATATATATATATATATATATATATATATTCTAAAATATAATTTATATTAATCACTATAATATAAAATATATATTCCACAATATAACTTATTTTCATTTATATATATATATATATATATATATATATATATTATAGAAATTAAAATAAATTATATTTTAGAATATATAATTTTTCAAATGATCGATTATTATTTCAAATGATCGATCACTTTTTCAAATAATCGAGACTTTAGATACGTTAACGTGGAATCGCTTATCATATGTTCACATTTAAGAGCATTTAAGATGTTAACCGCTCTTAAAAGTGAACATATGATATAGCTTCCACCTTAACCGCTATCTAAAGTCTCGATTATTTGAATATATTTTGATGTAAATTTATATATATATATATATATATATATATTAGTTAGTATTATGGTGCTTGATTTAGTCCCACATCGATTAGGATTGTGAGATGAGGTTCTCTATTTTGTTATATAAGCAACCCTATGTAAAGTTTGAGATATACACGTAAATAAAAATACTTCCTAGTGTAGTCGTGGACGTAGGCATACATATTTTAGCCGAACCACGTTAAAATTCTTGTGTCGTTTATTTTTCTCTCCTTCATTCTTTCCTTTATTATTGTCTTGTTCCTAACAATTGGTATCAAGAGCCAATTTTCTTAGTATGCTCTGTGGTTGTAGCTTTGTCCGATCTTCCACATCGAAAAGATTTGGTCTTTTTCTCTGGGAATCTCAGTTTAGAGAAGCAAGTGGGAGCTTTCTTCGAAAGCGAGTGAGAGCAATGGCATTGGAAGAAGGAAAGGTGAGGATCGAGAAGTTCGATGGCAGTGACTTCGGGTTCGGAAGATGCAGATGGAAGATTATCCGTATCGGAAGAAGTTGTATCTACCCTTGACAGGAGTAAGCCAACCGACATGGAGCGATCTGAATGGGAGTTGTTAGATCAGCGACGCTTGGTGTGATCCGACGACATTAGCCAAGAATGTTGCGTTCAACATCATGAACGAGAAGACAACCGTAGATTTGATGCAAGCGTTGTCAAATATGTATGAGAAGCCCTCTCAGCCAATAAAGTGCATTTGATTCGCGTGCTAGTCAACCTCAAAATGGGTGAAGGTAACTCTGGTTACTAATCATATTAGTGAATTTAATGCAATTATTGCGCAGATTGACATCGATGCAGTATAATATTTGATGATGAGGTGAAAGCATTAATTTTATTATCATCTCTACCGGAAAGTTGGGGTGCAACTCATTATCGCAGTAGTAATTCTGCAAGCAATAACAAGTTGAAGCTTGATAACATCCGTGACTTGATCTTAAGCGAAGATGTTCGCAGAAAAATTCAAGTAGAATCTTTCAGGTTCTAATTCGAGTTCAGCATTGAGTGCTGAAACTAGAGGAAGAAGTCGCCGTAAAGGTCGTAATCAAGGCCGAGGCAGATCAAAATCCAGAGGGAGATCACAAGCAAAAGTCCGGAATGATATCACTTGTTGGAATTGTCGGAAAAAGGGCCACTTTTCAAATCAGTGTAGGGCTCCAAAGAAGGACAACAACAACAACAAGAAGCAAGATGATGATCAATCGACGAAATGCAAGAATCGATGAAGTTGAAGATGCACTCGTTATGTAGTTTAGATAATTCTATTGACTCATGGATTATGGACTCAGAGTGCGTCATTTCATACTACACCTTCCTTAGAACTATTATCTAACTATGTTTCTGGAAAGTTTGGGAAGGTCTACCTTGCAGATGGAAAATCTCTTGATATCATAGGAAGAGGTGATATTAACATCGAACCTCTAATGGAAACGTGTGGACTTTGAATAATGTCGACATATTCCAACCTTAAAGAGAAACTTAATATCTATAGGGCAGTTGGATGATGAGGGACATTACACCACTTTTGGAGATGGACATTGGAAGGTAATGAAAGGTAATCTTGTTGTTGCTCGTGGAAAGAAGCAAGGATCTCTCTACATGATTGCAGATGAGGATATGATATCGGCTGCGAAGTTGGCAACAATTCCTCCTTATGGCATCGAGGCTTGGGCATATGAGTGAGAAAGGAATGAAGCTCATGATATCAAAAGGTAAAATACCTAACGTGAAGCATGTTGACGTTGGACCTTGCGAACATTGTATCTTTGGAAAGCGTAAAAAGGTTAGCTTCTCCAAAACAAGTAAGTCGTCTAAAGTTGAAAGACTAGAACTAGTGCATACAGCATGTTTGGGGGCCAGCTTCAGTGAAATCCCTTGGAGGTTCACAATATTATGTAACCTTCATTGATGACTCTACAAGAAAGGTATGGGTTTATTTTCTTAAAAATAAATCTGATGTGTTTTCTCGTGTTTAAAAGGTGGAAAAAGGAGGTTGAGACTCAAACAGGTTTAAAGGTCAAATGTTTGAAGTCCGATAATGGTGGAGAATATGACAGTAGTCAATTCAAGGAGTTTTGTTCGCAGAATGGGATCGGAATGATCAAGACAGTCCAGGAACACCGTGAACAAAACGGTGTGGCGTAAAGAATGAACAGAACCTTGAATGAGAGAGCAAGATGTATGAGAATCCAGTCAGGATTACCCAAGGTATTTTGGGCAGTATGCAATAAGCACAGCAGACCTATCTCATAAACAAGAGGACCATCAGTTCCTTTAGACTATAAGTTACCCGAAGAAGTATGGTCTCGGAAAAGAGGTAAATCTTTCACATCTCGAAAGTTTTTGGTTGTGCTTCATATGTTATGTTAGACTCTAATAGTAGAGATAAATTGGACCCTAAGGCAAAACGTTGTTATTTCATTGGTTATGGATCCGACATGTTTGGCTACAGTGTTTTGGGATGACCAAAACAAGAAAATTATCGAAGTAGAAATGTTACTTTTAATGAAAACATGTTCTATAGAGACAGGATTGCGTAATCCGCAAATGTAAATAAACAACTAGAGCAAGTATCATTAGAAGAAATTTCAGAAAGTGATGTAGTCAACCGAAGGCGTAATATACAAGTAGAGCCTATGTCAGAGCCTGAGACAGAACCTGAACAAATAGTAGAGTCAGCAACTCCTGAAATCTTGGTTAGAAGATCTAGCAGAACAATTGTAGCACCACAAAGGTATTCCCCTTCATTGCATTATTTGTTGTTGACTGATGCTGGTGAGCCAGAGCATTTTGCTGAGGCTATGCAGGGAGATGAATCTATTAAGTGGGAGCTAGCAATGGAAGATGAGATAAAGTCCCTTCAGAAGAATAAAACATGGTCTTTAACCAAGCTACCGAAAAGGAAAGAAAGTTTTGCAAAAGCAGGTGGGTCTATAGGTTGAAAGAAGAGAACCAGGATGGCTGACAAAAGATATAAGGCTAGACTTCGTAGTGAAAGGGTTCCAACAAAGACAAGGAATTGACTTCACGAAAATTTTCTCTCCTTCATTCTTTCCTTTATTATTGTCTTGTTCCTAACAATTGGTAATGCAAGCTTCATAAAAGTTTGTACGGATTAAAACAAGCGCCGAGACAATGGTACAAGAAGTTTAATGAGTTTATGAGAAACTCAGGATTTCGCAGATGTGAAGAAGATCACTGTTGTTATGTGAAGAAATATGTTGATAGCTATATCATTCTTGCCTTATATGTTGACGACATGTTGATTGTTGGAGCTAATATGGCAGAAATTGACAAGTTGAAGAAACAATTGTCGGAGAGCTTTGAAATGAAGGATCTTGGTTCAGCCAAGCAAATTCTTGGTATGAGAATCTCCCGAGATAGAGATAAAGGTATTTTGAACTTATCTCAAGAAAAATATATAGAAAAATTGCTTAGCAGATTCAATGTTGGGAATGCTAAAACCAGGAATACACCTTTGGGAACTCACTTAAAGTTTTCAAAGAGGCAATCTTCTCAAACAGAAGAAGAAGAAAGTCACATGTCTAAAGTGCCATATGCATCTGCAGTAGGAAGCTTGATGTATGCTATGGTTTGCACCGAGACTGGACATAGCACATGCGAGTGGGAGTTGTGAGCAGATTTCTATCAAATCCCGGAAAGGAGCATTGGGAAGGAGTGAAGTGGATAATCGGATATTTGAAAGGCACTTCAAAGATGCATTTGTCTTTCAAGAGAAGTAATCTCATTTTACAGGGGTTTTCGATGCGGACTTGGGAGGTGATCTTGACGGTAGAAAGAGCACAACAGGTTATATTTTTACATTGGGCGGTACAGCTATCGGTTGGAAGTCTAAACTTCAAGGAAGGGTCTCTCTCTCAACCACTGAAGCGAGTATGTAGCTATCTCGAAGCGGCGAAGGAGATGATATGGTTGAAGAACCTTCTAAAAGAATTAGGAAGAGAACAAGATGGTTCTCCGTTGTTTAGTGACAGATCAAAGTGCTATTTGTCTTGCTAAAAATCCAATCCTTCATTCCAGATGTAAGCACATTGAATTGAAGTATCATTTTATCGAAACCCGATAAATGATGGAGACTTGAGTTTGTTGAAGATTCCAGGTGCGAGAGAATCCCGCTGATATGTTGACCAAGACTGTTACAACAACTAAGTTGAGGCTTTGCATTGCCTCAACTGGCCTTCGAGCAAATTGATGATGAAGGCACTACACTAGGTGGTAACGTAAATCAAACTCCAAGTGGGAGAATTGTTAGTATTATGGTGCTTGATTTAGTCCCACATCGATTAGGATTGTGAGATGAGGTTCTCTATTTTGTTATATAAGCAACCCTATGTAAAGTTTGAGATATACACAGAAATAAAAATACTTCCTAGTGTAGTCGTGGACGTAGGCATACATATTTTAGCCGAACCACGTTAAAATTCTTGTGTCGTTTATTTTTCTCTCCTTTATTCTTTCCTTTATTATTGTCTTGTTCCTAACAATTGGTATCAGAGCCAAGGTCACGAGTTCGATTCCTGGTGGGCAATTGTTGAGGGGGAGATTGTTGCAGGTTGCACAATTGTCCCGTGGCAGAGGCCGGGTGGGCCAAGTCACAATCCAAGAGTGGGATACCTTGTAGGACAATTGCCGAGGGGGAGATTGTTGCGGTAGCATCAATTGTCCCGTGATGAAGGTCGAGTGGGCCGAGTCACAATTGAATCGTGGCGCTTTGGTCGTTAAAGTAAAAAGAGTTGCGCTTCGACTAATGGCTATAGCTTTTGGCCTAGTGGTAAGCGCTCGATCCTAACGAGTTAAAATGTTAACCGCTCTTAAAAGTGAACATATGATAGCGGTTCCATCTTAACCGCTATCTAAAGTCTCGATTATTTGAATATATTTTGATGTAAAATATATATATATATATATATATATATATATATATTCTAAAATATAATTTATATTAATTACTATAATATAAAATATATATTCCACAATATAACTTATTTTCATTTATATATATATATATATATATATATTATAGAAATTAAAATAAATTATATTTTACAATATATAATTTTTCAAATGATCGATTACTTTTCCAAATGATCGATCACTTTTTCAAATAATCGAGACTTTAGATAACGGTTAATGTGGAACCGCTATCATATCTTCACATTTAAGAGCGGTTAAGATGCAACCGCTCTTAAAAGTGAACATATGATAGCGGTTCCGCGTTAACCGCTATCTAAAGTCTCGATTATTTGAATATATTTTGATGTAAAATTACATATATATATATATATATTCTAAAATATAATTTATATTAATTACTATAATATAAAATATATATTCTACAATATAACTTATTTTCATTTATATATATATTATAGAAATTAAAATAAATAATATTTTAGAATATATAATTTTTCAAATGATCGATTACATTTCAAAATGATCGATCACTTTTTCAAATAATCGAGACTTTAGATAGCAGTTAACGTGGATCCGCTATCATATCTTCACATTTAAGAGCGGTTAAAAATACAACCGCTCGTAAAAGTGAACATATGATAGCGGTTCCGCGTTAATCGCTATCTAAAGTCTCGATTATTTGAATATATTTTGATGTAAAATTATATATATATATATATATATATATATATTCTAAAATATAATTTATATTAATAACTAAAATATAAAATATATATTTCACAATATAACTTATTTTCATTTATATATATATTATAGAAATTAAAATAAATAATATTTTAGAATATATAATTTTTCAAATGATCGATTACTATTTCAAATGATCGATCACTTTTTCAAATAATCGAGACTTTAGATAGTGGTTAACGTGGAACCGCTATCATATGTTCAGATTTAAGAGCGATTAAGATGTTAACCGCTCTTAAAAGTGAACATATGATAACGGTTCCACCTTAACCGCTATCTAAAGTCTCAATTATTTGAATATATTTTGATGTAAAATTATATATATATATATATATATATATATAAATGAAAATAAGTTATATTGTGGAATATATATTTTATATTATAGTAATTAATATAACTTATATTTTAGAATATATATATATATATATATATATATATATATATTATAGAAATTAAAATAAATTATATTTTAGAATATATAATTTTACAAATGATCGATTACTTTTCCAAATGATCGATCACTTTTTCAAATAATCGAGACTTTAGATAGCGGTTAACGTGGAACCACTATCATATCTTCACATTTAAGAGCGGTTAAAAATGCAACCGCTCTTAAAAGTGAACATATGATAGCGGTTCCGCGTTAACCGCTATCTAAAGTCTCGATTATTTGAATATATTTTGATGTAAAATTATATATATATATATATATTCTAAAATATAATTTTTATTAATTACCATAATATAAAATATTTATTCCACAATATAACTTATTTTCATTTATGTATATATTATAGAAATTAAAATAAATTATATTTTAGAATATATAATGATCGATTACTATTTTCAAATGATCGATTACTATTTCAAATGATCAATCACTTTTTCAAATAATTGAGACTTTAGGTAGCGGTTAACGTGGAACCGCTATCATATGTTCACATTTAAGAGCTGGTTAAGATGTTAACCGCTCTTAAAAGTGAACATATGATAGTGGTTTCACCTTAACCGCTATCTAAAGTCTCGATTATTTAAATATATTTCGATGTAAAATTATATATATATATATATATATATATATATATATATATATATATATGAAAATAAGTTATATTGTGGAATATATATTTTATATTATAGTAATTAATATAAATTATATTTTAGAATATATATATATATATATATATATATATATATATATATATATATATATTATAGAAATTAAAATAAATTATATTTTAGAATATATAATTTTTCAAATGATCGATTATTTTTCCAAATGATCGATCACTTTTTCAAATAATCGAGACTTTAGATAGCGGTTAACGTGGAACCGCTATCATATGTTCACATTTAAGAGCAGCTTAAAATGTTAACCGCTCTTAAAAGTGAACATATGATAGCGGTTCCATCTTAACCGCTATCTAAAGTCTCGATTATTTGAATATATTTTGATGTAAAATTATATATATATATATATATATATATTCTAAAATATAATTTATATTAATTACTATAATATAAAATATATATTCCACAATATAACTTATTTTCATTTATATATATATATATATATTATAGAAATTAAAATAAATTATATATTAGAATATATAATTTTTCAAATGATCGATAACTATTACAAATGATCGATCAGTTTTTCAAATAATCGAGACTTTAGATAGCGGTTAACGTGGAACCGCTATCATATGATCACATTTAAGAGCGGTTAAGATGTTAACCGCTCTTAAAAGTGAACATATGATAGCGGTTTCACCTTAACCACTATCTAAAGTCGCGATTATTTGAATATATTTTGATGTAAAATTATATATATATATATATATATATATATATATATATATATATTCTAAAATATAATTTATATTAATTACTATAATATAAAATATATTCCACAATATAACTTATTTTAATTATATATATATATATATATATATATTATAGAAATTAAAATAAATTATATTGTAGAATATATAATTTTTCAAATGATCGATTATTTTTCCAAATGATCGATCACTTTTTCAAATAATCGAGAATTTAGATAGCGGTTAGCGTGGAACCGCTTATCATATCTTCACATTTAAGAGCGGTTAAAATGTTAACCGATCTTAAAAGTGAACATATGATAGCGGTTCTACCTTAACCGCTATCTAAAATCTCAATTATTTGAATATATTTTGATGTAAAATTTTATATATATATATATATATATATATATATATATATTCTAAAATATAATTTATATTAATTACTATAATATAAAATATATATTCCACAATATAACTTATTTTCATATATATATATATATATATATTATAGAAATTAAAATAAATTATATTTTAGAATATATAATTTTACAAATGATCGATTACTTTTCCAAATGATCGATCACTTTTTCAAATAAATGAGACTTTAGATAGCGGTTAACGTGGATCCGCTATCATATCTTCATATTTAAGAGCGGTTAAAAATGCAACCGCTCTTAAAAGTGAACATATGATAGTGGTTCCGCGTTAACCGCTATCTAAAATCTCGATTATTTGAATATATTTTCATGTAAAATTATATATATATATATATATATATATATATATATATTCTAAAATATAATTTATATTAATTACTATAATATAAAATATATATTCCACAATATAACTTATTTTCATTTATATATATATATATATATATATATATATTATAGAAATTAAAATAAATTATATTTTAGAATATACAATTTTTCAAATGATCGATTACTATTTCAAATGATCGATCACTTTTTCAAATAATCGAGACTTTAGATAGCGGTTAACGTGGAATCGCTATCATATGTTCACATTTAAGAGCGGTTAAGATGTTAACCGCTCTTAAAAGTGAACATATCATAGCGGTTCCACCTTAACTACTATCTAAAGTGTCGATTATTTGAATATGTTTTGATGTAAAATTATATATTTATATATATATTCTAAAATATAATTTATATTAATTACTATAATATAAAATATATATTCGACAATATAACTTATATTCATTTATATATATATATATATATATATATATATATATATATATTATAGAAATTAAAATAAATTATATTTTAGAATATATAATTTTACAAATGATCGATTACTTTTCCAAATGATCGATCACTTTTTCAAATAATCGAGACTTTAGATAGCGGTTAACGTGGAACCACTATCATATCTTCACATTGAAGAGCGCTTAAAATGTTAACCGCTCTTAAAAGTGAACATATGATAGCGGTTCCATCTTAACCGCTATCTAAAGTCTCGATTATTTGAATATATTTTGATGTATAAATTATATATATATATATATATATATATATATATATATATATATTCTAAAATATAATTTATATTAATTACTATAATATAAAATATATATTCCACAATATAACTTATTTTCATTATATATATATATATATATATTATAGAAATTAAAATAAATTATATATTAGAATATATAATTTTTCAAATGATCGATAACTATTACAAATGATCGATCAGTTTTTCAAATAATCGAGACTTTAGATAGCGGTTAACGTGGAACCGCTATCATATGATCACATTTAAGAGCGGTTAAGATGTTAACCGCTCTTAAAAGTGAACATATGATAGCGGTTTCACCTTAACCACTATCTAAAGTCGCGATTATTTGAATATATTTTGATGTAAAATTATATATATATATATATATATATATATATATATATTCTAAAATATAATTTATATTAATTACAATAATATAAAATATATTCCACAAAATAACTTATTTTAATTTATATATATATATATATATATATATATATATATATATTATAGAAATTAAAATAAATTATATTGTAGAATATATAATTTTTCAAATGATCGATTATTTTTCCAAATGATCGATCACTTTTTCAAATAATCGAGAATTTAGATAGTGGTTAACGTGGAACCGCTATCATATCTTCACATTTAAGAGCGGTTAAAATGTTAACCGATCTTAAAAGTGAACATATGATAGCGGTTCTACCTTAACCGCTATCTAAAATCTCGATTATTTGAATATATTTTGATGTAAAATTTTATATATATATATATTCTAAAATATAATTTATATTAATTACTATAATATAAAATATATATTCGACAATATAACTTATTTTCATATATATATATATATATATATATATATATATATATATTATAGAAATTAAAATAAATTATATTTTAGAATATATAATTTTACAAATGATCGATTACTTTTCCAAATGATCGATCACTTTTTCAAATAAATGAGACTTTAGATAGCGGTTAACGTGGATCCGCTATCATATCTTCATATTTAAGAGCGGTTAAAAATGCAACCGCTCTTAAAAGTGAACATATGATAGCGGTTCCGCTGCTAACCGCTATCTAAAATCTCGATTATTTGAATATATTTTCATGTAAAATTATATATATATATATATATATATATATATATAAAATGAAAATAAGTTATATTGTGGAATATATATTTTATATTATATTAATTAATATAAATTATATTTTAGAATATATATATATATATATATATATATATATAGAAATTAAAATAAATTATATTTTAGAATATACAATTTTTCAAATGATCGATTACTATTTCAAATGATCGATCACTTTTTCAAATAATCGAGACTTTAGATAGCGGTTAACGTGGAATCGCTTATCATATGTTCACATTTAAGAGCGGTTAAGATGTTAACCGCTCTTAAAAGTGAACATATCATTGCGGCTCCACCTTAACTCGCTATCTAAAGTGTCGATTATTTGAATATGTTTTGATGTAAAATTATATATTTATATATATATTCTAAAATATAATTTATATTAATTACTATAATATAAAATATATATTCCACAATATAACTTATATTCATTTATATATATATATATATATATATATATATATATATATATATAGAAATTAAAATAAATTATATTTTAGAATATATAATTTTTCAAATGATCGATTACTTTTCCAAATGATCGATCACTTTTTCAAATAATCGAGACTTTAGATAGTGGTTAACGCGAACCGCTATCATATCTTCACATTTAAGAGCGGTTAAGATGCAACCAGCTCTTAAAAGTGAACATATGATAGCGGTTCCGCTAACCGCTATCTAAAGTCTCGATTATTTGAATATATTTTGATGTAAAATTACATATATATATATATATATATATATATATATATATATATACTAAAATATAATTTATATTAATTACTATAATATAAAATATATATTCCACAATATAACTTATTTTCATTAATATACATATTATAGAAATTAAAATAAATTATATTTTAGAATATATAATATTTCAAATGATCGATTACTATTTCAAATGATCGATCACTTTTTCAAATAATCGAGACTTTAGATAGCGGTTAACGTGAAACCGCTATCATATGTTCACATTTAAGAGCGGTTAAGATGTTAACTGCTCTTAAAAGTGAACATATGATAGCGGTTCCACCTTAACCGCTATCTAAAGTCTCGATTATTTAAATATATTTTGATGTAAAATTATATATATATATATATATATATATATATATATATTCTATAATATAATTTATATTAATTAGTATAATATAAAATATATATTCAACAATATAATTTATTTTCATTTATATATATATATTATAGAAATTAAAATAAATTATATTTTAGAATATATAATTTTTCAAATGATCGATTATTTTTCCAAATGATCGATCACTTTTTCAAATAATCGTGACTTTAGATAGCGGTTCACGTGGAACCGCTATCATATCTTCACATTTAAGGGCGGTTAAAATGTTAACCGCTATTAAAAGTGAACATATGATAAGCGGTTCCACCTTAACCGCTATCTAAAGTCTCGATTATGTAAATATATTTTGATGTAAAATTATATATATATATATATATATATATATATATATATATATATTCTAAAATATAATTTATATTAATTACTATAATATAAAATATATATTCCACAATATAACTTATTTTCATTTATATATATATATATATATATATATATATATATATATAGAAATTAAAATAAATTATATTTTAGAATATATAATTTTTCAAATGATCGATTACTTTTCCAAATGATCGATCACTTTTTCAAATAATCGAGACTTTAGATACGGTTAGCGTCGAACCGCTATCATATCTTCACATTTAAGAACGGTTAAGATGCAACCGCTCTTAAAAGTGAACATATGATAGCGGTTCCACGTTAACCGCTATCTAAAGTCTCGATTATTTGAATATATTTTGATGTAAAATTATATATATATATATATATATATATGTATATATATATTCTAAAATATAATTTATATTAATTACTATAATATAAAATATATATTCAACAATATAACTTATTTTCATTTATATATATATATATATATATATATATTATAGAAATTAAAATAAATTATATTTTAGAATATATAATTTTTCAAATGATCGATTACTATTTCAAATGATCGATCACTTTTTCAAATAATCGAGACTTTAGATAGCGGTTCCACCTTAACTCGTTATCCAAAGTGTCGATTATTTGATTATATTTTGATGTAGTAATTATATATATATATATATATATATATATATATATATATTTCTTTTAAAATATAATTTCTATTAATTACTATAATAAAAAATATATATTCCACCATATAACTGATTTTCATTTATATATATATATATATATATATATTATAGAAATTAAAATAAATTATATTTTAGAATATATAATTTTTCAAATGATTGATTATTTTTCCAAATGATCGATCACTTTTTCAATTAATCGAGACTTTAGATAGCGATTAACGTGGAACCGCTATCATATCTTCACATTTAAGAGCGGTTAAGATGCAACCGCTCTTAAAAGGGAACATATGACAGCGGTTCCACCTTAACCGCTATCTAAAGTCTCGATTATTTGAATATATTTTGATGTAAAATTATATATACATGTTAAGGTTCCAACATAAAACCAATTGGCAATATGTGGAGTAGCCTAACATGTATTTAAACCATACCAAATGATATGAGGTAGGCGATGTGGGACTTTCAACACACCCCCTCCAACGAAGCCTGCCGGACCAGGCAAGGGGTACTTTTGACCCAACTAAAGGGCAACTTTTTGGCCCATGACAATAACCGGAAAGATGTTAGGCTTTGGCTCTGATACCATGTTAAGGTTCCAACATAAAACCAATTGGCAATATGTGGAGTAGCCTAACATGTATTTAAACCATACCAAATGATATGAGGTAGGCGATGTGGGACTTTCAACAATACATATATATATATATATATATATATATATATATATATATATATATTCTAAAATATAATTTATATTAATCACTATAGTATAAAATATATATTCCACAATATAACTTATTTTCATTTATATATATATATATATATATATATATATATATTATAGAAATTAAAATAAATTATATTTTAGAATATATAATTTTTAAAATGATCGATTACTATTTCAAATGATCGATCACTTTTTCAAATAATCGAGACTTTGGATAGCGGTTAACGTGGAACCGCTATCATATGTTCACATTGAAGAGCATTTAAGATGTTAACCGCTCTTAAAAGTGAACATATGATAGCGGTTCCACCTTAACCGTTATCTAAAGTCTCGATTATTTGAATATATTTTGATGTAAATTATATATATATATATATATATATATATATATATGTTAGTATTATGGTGCTTGATTTAGTCCCACATCGATTAGGATTGTGAGATGAGGTTCTCTATTTTGTTATATAAGCAACCCTATGTAAAGTTTGAGATATACACGAAATAAAAATACTTCCTAGTGTAGTCGTGGACGTAGGCATACATATTTTAGCCGAACCACGTTAAAATTCTTGTGTCGTTTATTTTTCTCTCCTTCATTCCTTCCTTTATTATTGTCTTGTTCCTAACAATTGGTATCAAGAGCCAATTTTCTTAGTATGCTCGTGGTTGTAGCTTTGTCCGATCTTCCACATCGAAAAGATTTGGTCTTTTTCTTGGGAATCTCGGCTTAGAGAAGCAGTGGGAGCTTTCTTCGAAAGCAAGTGAGAGTAATGGCATTGGAAGAAGGAAAGGTGAGGATCGAGAAGTTCGATGGCGATGACTTCGGGTTCCGGAAGATGCAGATGGAAGATTATCTCGTATCGGAAGAAGTTGTATCTACCCTTGACAGGCAGAAGCCAACCGACATGGAGCAATCAGAATGGGAGTTGTTAGATCGGCAGACGCTGGTGTGATCCGACTGACATTAGCCAAGAATGTTGCGTTCAACATCATGAACGAGAAGACAACCGTAGATTTGATGCGATGCGTTGTCAAATATGTATGAGAAGCCCTCTGCAGCCAATAAAGTGCATTTGATTCGCAGTGCTAGTCAACCTCAAAATGGGTCAAGGTAACTCTGGTTACTAATCATATTAGTGAATTTAATGCAATTATTGCGCAGTTGACATCGATGCAGTATAATATTTGATGATGAGGTGAAAGCATTAATTTTATTATCATCTCTACCGAAAGTTGGGGTGCAACTCGTTATCGCAGTAAGTAATTCTCGCAAGCAATAACAAGTTGAAGCTTGATAACATCCGTGACTTGATCTTAAGCGAAGATGTTCGCAGGAAAAATTCAAGTAGAATCTTTCAGCTTCTAATTCGAGTTCAAAGCATTGAGTACTGAAACTAGAGGAAGAAGTCGCGTAAAGGTCGTAATCAAGGCCGAGGCGGATCAAAATCCAGAGGGAGATCACAAGCAAAAGTCCGGAATGATATCACTTGTTGGAATTGTCGAAAAAGGGCCACTTTTTAAATTAGTGTAGGGCTCCAAAGAAGGACAACAATAACAACAAGAAGCAAGATGATGATCAATCGAAGAATGCAAAGAATCGATGAAGTTGAAGATGCACTCGTTATGTAGTTTAGATAATTCTATTGACTCATGGATTATGGACTCAAGAGCGTCATTTCATACTACACCTTCCTTAGAACTATTATCTAACTATGTTTCTCGAAAGTTTGGGAAGGTCTACCTTGCAGATGGAAAATCTCTTGATATCATAGGAAGAGGTGATATTAACATCGTAACCTCTAATGGAAACGTGTGGACTTTGAATAATGTCGACATATTCCAACCTTAAAGAGAAACTTAATATCTATAGGGCAGCTTGGATGATGAGGGACATTACACCACTTTTGGAGATGGACATTGGAAGGTAATGAAAGGTAATCTTGTTGTTGCTCGTGGAAAGAAGCAAGGATCTCTCTACATGATTGCAGATGAGGATATGATATCGCTTGCGAAGTTGGCAACAATTCCTCCTTATGGCATCGTAGGCTTGGGCATATGAGTGAGAAAGGAATGAAGCTCATGATATCAAAAGGTAAAATACCTAACGTGAAGCATGTTGACGTTGGACCTTGCGAACATTGTATCTTTGGAAAGCGTAAAAAGGTTAGCTTCTCAAAAACAAGTAAGTCGTCTAAAGTTGAAAGACTAGAACTAGTGCATACAGATGTTTGGGGGCCAGCCTTCATGAAATCCCTTGGAGGTTCACAATATTATGTAACCTTCATTGATGACTCTACAAGAAAGGTATGGGTTTATTTTCTTAAAAATAAATCCGATGTGTTTTCTCGTGTTTAAAAGGTGGAAAAAGGAGGTTGAGACTCAAACAGGTTTAAAGGTCAAATGTTTGAAGTCTCGATAATGGTGGAGAATATGACAATGAGTCAATTCAAGGAGTTTTGTTCGGAGAATGGGATCGGAATGATCAAGACAGTTCCAGGAACACCGAACAAAACGGTGTGGCGTAAAGAATGAACAGAACCTTGAATGAGAGAGCAAGATGTATGAGAATCCGATCAGGATTACCCAAGGTATTTTGGGCGGATGCAATAAACACAGCGACCTATCTCATAAACAGTAGGACCATCAGTCCTTTAGACTATAAGTTACCCGAAGAAGTATGGTCCGGAAAGAAGTAAATCTTTCACATCCGAAAGTTTTTGGTTGTGCTTCATATGTTATGTTAGACTCTAATAGTAGAGATAAATTGGACCCTAAGGCAAAACGTTGTTATTTCATTGGTTATGGATCCGACATGTTTGGCTACAGGTTTTGGGATGACCAAAACAAGAAAATTATCGAAGTAGAAATGTTACTTTTAATGAAAACATGTTCTATAGAGACAGGATTGCGTAATCCGCAAATGTAAATAAACAACTAGAGCAAGTATCATTAGAAGAAATTTCGTAAAGTGATGTAGTCAACCGAAGGCGTAATATACAAGTAGAGCCTATGTCGAGCCTCGAGACGTAACTCGAACAAATAGTAGAGTCAGCAACTCCTGAAATCTTGGTTAGAAGATCTAGCAGAACAATTGTAGCACCACAAAGGTATTCCCCTTCATTGCATTATTTGTTGTTGACTGATGCTGGTGAGCCAGAGCATTTTGCTGAGGCTATGCAGGGAGATGAATCTATTAAGTGGGAGCTAGCAATGGAAGATGAGATAAAGTCCCTTCAGAAGAATAAAACATGGTCTTTAACCAAGCTACCAGAAGGAAAGAAAGTTTTGCAAAACAGGTGGGTCTATAGGTTGAAAGAAGAACCAGATGGCAGCAAAAGATATAAGGCTAGACTCGTAGTGAAAGGGTTCCAACAAAGACAAGGAATTGACTTCACAGAAATTTTTCTCTCCTTCATTCTTTCCTTTATTATTGTCTTGTTCCTAACAATTGGTAATGCAAGCTTCATAAAAGTTTGTACGGATTAAAACAAGCGCCGAGACAATGGTACAAGAAGTTTAATGAGTTTATGAGAAACTCAGGATTTCGCAGATGTGAAGAAGATCACTGTTGTTATGTGAAGAAATATGTTGATAGCTATATCATTCTTGCCTTATATGTTGACGACATGTTGATTGTTGGAGCTAATATGGCAGAAATTGACAAGTTGAAGAAACAATTGTCAGAGAGCTTTGAAATGAAGGATCTTGGTCCAGCCAAGCAAATTCTTGGTATGAGAATCTCCCGAGATAGAGATAAAGGTATTTTGAACTTATCTCAAGAAAAATATATAGAAAAATTGCTTAGCAGATTCAATGTTGGGAATGCTAAAACCAGGAATACACCTTTGGGAACTCACTTAAAGTTTTCAAAGAGGCAATCTTCTCAAACAGAAGAAGAAGAAAGTCACATGTCTAAAGTGCCATATGCATCTGCAGTAGGAAGCTTGATGTATGCTATGGTTTGCACCGCACGTACATAGCACATGCAAGTGGGAGTTGTGAGCAGATTTCTATCAAATCCCGGAAAGGAGCATTGGGAAGGAGTGAAGTGGATATTCAGATATTTGAAAGGCACTTCAAAGATGCATTTGTCTTTCAAGAGAAGTAATCTCATTTTACAGGGGTTTTCCGATGCAGACTTGGGAGGTGATCTTGACGGTAGAAAGAGCACAACAGGTTATATTTTTACATTGGGTGGTACAGCTATCAGCTTGGAAGTCTAAACTTCAAGGAAGGGTCTCTCTCTCAACCACTAAAGCAGAGTATGTAGCTATCTCGGAAGCAGCCGAAGGAGATGATATGGTTGAAGAACCTTCTAAAAGAATTAGGAAGAGAACAAGATGGTTCTCCGTTGTTTAGTGACAATCAAAGTGCTATTTGTCTTGCTAAAAATCCAATCCTTCATTCCGGATGTAAGCACATTGAATTGAAGTATCATTTTATCGAAACCCGATAAATGATGGAGACTTGAGTTTGTTGAAGATTCCAGTGCAGAGAATCCCGCCGATATGTTGACCAAGACTGTTACAACAACTAAGTTGAGGCTTTGCATTGCCTCAACCGGCCTTCGAGCAAATTGATGATGAAGGCACTACACTAGGTGGTAACGTAAATCAAACTCCAAGTGGGAGAATTGTTAGTATTATGGTGCTTGATTTAGTCCCACATCGATTAGGATTGTGAGATGAGGTTCTCTATTTTGTTATATAAGCAACCCTATGTAAAGTTTGAGATATACACGAAATAAAAATACTTCCTAGTGTAGTCGTGGACGTAGGCATACATATTTTAGCCGAACCACGTTAAAATTCTTGTGTCGTTTATTTTTCTCTCCTTTATTCTTTCCTTTATTATTGTCTTGTTCCTAACAATTGGTATCGAGCCAAGGTCACGAGTTCGATTCCTGGTGGGCAATTGTTGAGGGGGAGATTGTTGCAGGTTGCACAATTGTCCCGTGCGCAGAGGCCGGTGGGCCAAGTCACAATCCAAGAGTGGGATACCTTGTAGGACAATTGCCGAGGGGGAGATTGTTGCAGGTAGCATCAATTGTCCCGTGACGAAGGTCAGGTGGCCGAGTCACAATTGAATCGTGGCGCTTTGGCCGTTAAAGTAAAAAGAGTTGCGCTCGACTAATGGCTATAGCTTTTGGCCTAGTGGTAAGCGCTCGATCCTAACAGCTTAAAATGTTAACCGCTCTTAAAAGTGAACATATGATAGCGGTTCCATCTTAACCGCTATCTAAAGTCTCGATTATTTGAATATATTTTGATGTAAAATTATATATATATATATATATATATATATATATATATTCTAAAATATAATTTATATTAATTACTATAATATAAAATATATATTCCACAATATAACTTATTTTCATTTATATATATATATATATATATATATATATAGAAATTAAAATAAATTATATTTTACAATATATAATTTTTCAAATGATCGATTACTTTTCCAAATGATCGATCACTTTTTCAAATAATCGAGACTTTAGATAACGGTTAATGTGGAACCGCTTATCATATCTTCACATTTAAGAGCGATTAAGATGCAACCGCTCTTAAAAGTGAACATATGATAGCGGTTCCGCGTTAACCGCTATCTAAAGTCTCGATTATTTGAATATATTTTGATGTAAAATTACATATATATATATATATATATATATTCTAAAATATAATTTATATTAATTACTATAATATAAAATATATATTCTACAATATAACTTATTTTCATTTATATATATATATTATAGAAATTAAAATAAATAATATTTTAGAATATATAATTTTTCAAATGATCGATTACATTTCAAAATGATCGATCACTTTTTCAAATAATCGAGACTTTAGATAGCGATTAACGTGGATCCGCTTATCATATCTTCACATTTAAGAGCGGTTAAAAATACAACCGCTCGTAAAAGTGAACATATGATAGCGGTTCCGCGTTAATCGCTATCTAAAGTCTCGATTATTTGAATATATTTTGATGTAAAATTATATATATATATATATATATATATATATTCTAAAATATAATTTATATTAATAACTAAAATATAAAATATATATTTCACAATATAACTTATTTTCATTTATATATATATTATAGAAATTAAAATAAATAATATTTTAGAATATATAATTTTTCAAATGATCGATTACTATTTCAAATGATCGATCACTTTTTCAAATAATCGAGACTTTAGATAGTGGTTAACGTGGAACCGCTATCATATGTTCAGATTTAAGAGCGATTAAGATGTTAACCGCTCTTAAAAGTGAACATATCATAGCGGTTTCACCTTAACCGCTATCTAAAGTGTCGATTATTTGAATATGTTTTGATGTAAAATTATATATTTATATATATATTCTAAAATATAATTTATATTAATTACTATAATATAAAATATATATTCCACAATATAACTTATATTCATTTATATTATATATATATATATATATATATATATATATATTATAGAAATTAAAATAAATTATATTTTAGAATATATAATTTTTCAAATGATCGATTACTTTTCCAAATGATCGATCACTTTTTCAAATAATCGAGACTTTAGATAGTGGTTAACGCGAACCGCTATCATATCTTCACATTTAAGAGCGGTTAAGATGCAACCGCTCTTAAAAGTGAACATATGAGAGCGGTTCCGCGTTAACCGCTATCTAAAGTCTCGATTATTTGAATATATTTTGATGTAAAATTACATATATATATATATATATATTCTAAAATATAATTTATATTAATTACTATAATATAAAATATATATTCCACAATATAACTTATTTTCATTAATATACATATTATAGAAATTAAAATAAATTATATTTTAGAATATATAATATTTCAAATGATCGATTACTATTTCAAATGATCGATCACTTTTTCAAATAATCGAGACTTTAGATAGCGGTTAACGTGGAACCGCTATCATATGTTCACATTGAAGAGCATTTAAGATGTTAACCGCTCTTAAAAGTGAACATATGATAGCGGTTCCACCTTAACCGTTATCTAAAGTCTCGATTATTTGAATATATTTTGATGTTAAATTATATATATATATATATATATATATATATATATATATATATATATATATATATTGTTAGTATTATGGTGCTTGATTTAGTCCCACATCGATTAGGATTGTGAGATGAGGTTCTCTATTTTGTTATATAAGCAACCCTATGTAAAGTTTGAGATATACACGAAATAAAAATACTTCCTAGTGTAGTCGTGGACGTAGGCATACATATTTTAGCCGAACCACGTTAAAATTCTTGTGTCGTTTATTTTTCTCTCCTTCATTCCTTCCTTTATTATTGTCTTGTTCCTAACATATATATATATATATATATATATATATATATATATATATTTATATATATATATATATATATATTATAGAAATTAAAATAAATTATATTTTAGAATATATAATTTTTCAAATGATCGATTATTTTTCCAAATGATCGATCACTTTTTCAAATAATCGTGACTTTAGATAGCGGTTAACGTGGAACCGCTATCATATCTTCACATTTAAGGGCGGTTAAAATGTTAACCGCTATTTAAAGTGAACATATGATAGCGGTTCCACCTTAACCGCTATCTAAAGTCTCGATTATTTAAATATATTTTGATGTAAAATTATATATATATATATATATATATTTTGAAATATAATTTATATTAATTACTATAATATAAAATATATATTCCACAATATAACTTATTTTCATTTATATATATATATATATATATATATATATTATAGAAATTAAAATAAATTATATTTTAGAATATATAATTTTTCAAATGATCGATTACTTTTCCAAATGATCGATCACTTTTTCAAATAATCAAGACTTTAGATAGCGGTTAACGTGGAACCGCTATCATATCTTCACATTTAAGAGCGGTTAAGATGCAACCGCTTTTAAAAGTGAACATATGATAAGCGGTTCCGCATTAATCGCTATCTAAAGTCTCGATTATTTGAATATATTTTGATGTAAAATTATATATATATATATATATATATATATATATATATATATTCTAAAATATAATTTAAATTAATTACTATAATATAAAATATATATTCCACAATATAACTTATTTTCATTTATATATATATATATATATATATATATATATATATATATAGAAATTAAAATAAATTATATTTTAGAATATATAATTTTTCAAAGGATCGATTATTTTTCCAAATGATCAATCACTTTTTCAAATAATCGAGACTTTATATAGCGGTTAACGTGGAACCGCTATCATATCTTCACATTTAAGAGTGGTTAAAATGTTAACCGCTCTTAAAAGTGAACAAATGAAAGCGGTTCCATCTTAACTGCTATCTAAAGTCTCGATTATTTGAATATATTTTGATGTAAAATTATATATATATATATATATATATATATATATATTCTAAAATATCATTTATATTAATTACTATAATATAAAATATATATTCCACAATATAACTTATTTTCATTTATATATATATTATAGAAATTAAAATAAATTATATTTTAGAATATATAATTTTTGAAATGATCGATTACTTTTTCAAATAATCGAGACTTTAGATAGCGGTTAGCGTGGAACGCTTATCATATGTTCACATTTAAGAGCGGTTAAGATGTTAATCGCTCTTAAAAGTGAACATATGATAGTGGTTCCACCTTAACCGCTATCTAAAGTCTCGATTATTTGAATATATTTTGATGTAAAAATTATATATATATATATATATATATATATATATTCTAAAATATAATTTATATTAATTACTATAATATAAAATATATATTCCACAATATAACTTATTTTCATATATATATATATATATATATAGAAATTAAAATAAATTATATTTTAGAATATATAATTTTTCAAATGATCGATTACTATTTCAAATGATCGATCACTTTTTCAAATAATCGAGACTTTAGATAGAGGTTAACGTGAAATCGTTATCATATGTTCACATTTAAGAGCGATTAAGATGTTAACCGCTCTTAAAAGTGAACATATGATAGCGGTTCCACCTTAACCGCTATCTAAAGTCTCGATTATTTGAATATATTTTGATGTAAAATTATATGTATATATATATATTTATATTCTAAAATATAATTTATATTAATTACTATAATATAAAATATATATTCCACAATATAACTTATGTTCATTTATATATATATATATATATATATATATATATATATATATATTATAGAAATTAAAATAAGTTATATTGTTGAATATATAATTTTTCAAATGATCGATTAATTTTTCAAATAATCGAGACTTTAGATAGCGGTTAGCGTGGAACCACTATGATATCTTCACATTTAAGAGCGGTTAAAATGTTAACCGCACTTAAAAGTGAACATATGAGAGCGTTTCGCCTTAACCGCTATCTAAAGTCTCGATTATTTGAATATATTTTGATGTAAAATTATATATATATATATATATATATATATTCTAAAATATAATTTATATTAATTACTATAATATAAAATATATATTCCAAAATATAACTTTTTTTCATTTATATATATATATATATATATATATATTATAAAAATTAAAATAAATTATATTTTAGAATATATAATTTTTCAAATGATCGATTACTATTTCAAATGATCGATCACTTTTTCAAATAAACGAGACTTTAGATAGCGGTTAACGTGGAACCGCTATCATATATTTACATTTAAGAGCGGTTAACATGTTAACCGCTCTTAAAAGTGAACATATGATAGCGGTTCCACCTTAACCGCTATCGAAAGTCTCGATTATTTGAACATATTTTGATGTAAGATTATATATATATATATATATATATATATATATATATATATATATTCTAAAATATAATTTATATTAATTACTATAATATAAAATATATATTCAACAATATAATTTATTTTCATTTATATATATATATATATATATATATATATATATATATATATTATAGAAATTAAAATAAATTATATTTTAGAATATATAATTTTTCAAATGATCGATTATTTTTCCAAATGATCGATCACTTTTTCAAATAATCGAGACTTTAGATAGTGGTTAACGTGGAACCGCTATCATATCTTCACCTTTAAGAGCGGTTAAAATGTTAACCGCTCATAAAAGTGAACATATGATAGCGGTTCCACCTTAACCGCTATCTAAAGTCTCGATTATTTGAATATATTTTGATGTCAAACTATAATATATATATATATATATATATATATATATATATATATATATATATATATATAAATGAAAATAAGTTATATTGTGGAATATATATTTTATATTATAGTAATTAATATAAATTATATTTTAATATATATATATATATATATATATTATTGAAATTAAAATAAATTATATTTTAGAATATATAATTTTTCAAATGATCGATTACTTTTCCCAATGATCGATTACTTTTTCAAATAATCGAGACTTTAGATAGCGGTTAACGTGGAACCGTTATCATATCTTCACAATTAAGAGCGGTTAAGATGCAAACGCTCTTAAAAGTGAACATATGATAAGCGGTTCCGCGTTAACCACTATCTAAAGTCTCGATTATTTGAATATATTTTGATGTAAAATTATATATATATATATATATATATATATATATATATATTCTAAAATATAATTTATATTAATTACTATAATATAAAATATATATTCCACAATATTACTTATTTTTATATATATATATATATATATATTATAGAAATTAAAATAAATTATATTTTAGAATATATAATTTTACAAATGATCGATTACTATTTCAAATGATCGATCACTTTTTCAAATAATCGAGACTTTTGATAGCGGTTAACGTGGAACCGCTATCATATGTTCACATTGTAGAGTGGTTAAGATGTTAACCGCTCTTAAAAGTGAACATATGATAGCGGTTCCACCTTAACCGCTATCTAAAGTCTCGATTATTTGAATATATTTTGATGTAAAATTATATATATATATATATATATATATATATATATTATAGAAATTAAAATAAATTATATTTTAGAATATATATTTTTTCAAATGATCGATTACTTTTCCAAATGATCGATCACTTTTTCAAATAATCGAGACTTTAGATAGCGGTTAACATGAAACCGCTATCATATCTTCAAATTTAAGAGCGGTTAAGATGCAACCGCTCTTAAAAGTGAATATATGATAGCGGTTCCGTGCTAACCGCTATCTAAAGTCTCGATTAATTGAATATATTTTGATGTAAAATTACATATATATATATATATATATATATATATATATATATATTCTAAAATATAATTTATATTAATTACTATAATATAAAATATATATTCCACAATATAACTTATTTTCATTTATATATATATATATATACATATATATATATATATATATTATAGAAATTAAAATAAATTATATTTTAGAATATATAATTTTTCAAATGATCGATTAATATTTCAAATGATCAATCACTTTTTCAAATAATCGAGACTTTAGATAGCGGTTAACGTGGAACCGTTATCGGATGTTCACATTTAATAGCGGTTAAGTTGTTAACCGCTCTTAAAAGTGAACATATGATAGTGGTTCCACCTTAACCGCTATGTAAAGTCTCGATTATTTGAATATATTTTGATGTAAAATTATATATATATATATATATATATATATAACTTTTTTTTTAAAATATAATTTATATTAATTACTATAATATAAAATATATATTCCACAATATAACTTATTTTCATATATATATATATATATATATTATAGAAATTAAAATAAATTATATTTTAGAATATATAATTTTTCAAATGATCGATTATTTTTCCAAATAATCGATCACTTTTTCAAATAATCGAGACTTTAGATAGCGGTTAACGTGGAACTACTATCATATCTTCACATTTAAGAGCGGTTAAAATGTTAACCGCTCTTAAAAGTTAACATATGATAGCGGTTCCACCTTAACCGCTATCTAAAGTCTCGATTATTTGAATATATTTTGATATAAAATTATATATATATATATATTCTAAAATATAATTTATATTAATTACTATAATATAAAATATATATTCCACAATATAACTTATTTTCATTGATATATATATATATATATATATATATATATATTATAGAAATTAAAATAAATAATATTTTAGAATATATAATTTTTCAAATGATCGATCACTTTTTCAAAAAATCGAGAGTTTAGATAGCGGTTAACGTGGAACCGCTATCATATCTTCACAATTAACACCGGTTAAAATGTTAACCGCTCTTAAAAGTTAACATATGATAGCAGTTCCACCTTAATCGCTATCTAAAGTCTCGATTATTTGAATATATTTTGATGTAAAATTATATATATATATATATATATATATATATATTCTAAAATATAATTTATATTAATTACTATAATATAAAATATATATTCCATAATATAATTTATTTTCATTTATTTATATATATATATATATATATATTATAAAAATTAAAATAAATTATATTTTAGAATATACAATTTTTCAAATGATCGATTACTTTTCCAAATGATCGATCCTTTTTCAAATAATCGAGACTTTAGATAGCGGTTAACGTGGAACAGCTATCATATCTTCACATTTAAGAGCGGTTAAGATGCAACCGCTCTTAAAAGTGACCATATGATAGCGGTTCGTGTTAACCGCTATCTAAAGTCTCGATTATTTGAATATATTTTCATGTAAAATTATATATATATATATATATATATATATATATATATATATATATATATATCTAAAATATAATTTATATTAATTACTATCATATAAAATATATATTCCACAATATAACTTATTTTAATTTATATATATATATTATAGAAATTAAAATAAATTATATTTTAGAATATATAATTTTTCAAATGATCGATTACTTTTCCAAATGATCGATCTCTTTTTCAAATAATCGAGACTTTAGATAGCGGTTAACGTGAAACCACTATCATATCTTCACATTTAAGAGCGGTTAAGATGCAACCGCTCTTAAAAGTGAACATATGATAGCGGTTCCGCGTTAAGCGCAATCTAAAGTCTCGATTATTTGAATATATTTTGATGTAAAATTATATATATATATATATATATATATATATATATATTCTAAAATATAATATATATTAATTACTAGAATATAAAATATATATTCCACAATATAACTTATTTTCATTTATATTTATATTATAGAAATTAAAATAAATTATATTTTAGAATATATAATTTTTCAAATGATCGATTTCTATTTCAAATGATCGATCACTTTTTCAATTAATCGAGACTTTTGATAGCGGTTAACGTGGAATCGTTATCATATGTTAACATTTAGGAGCGGTTAAGATGTTAACCGCTCTTAAAAGTGAACATATCATAGCGGTTCCACCTTAACCGCTATCTAAAGTCTCGATTATTTGAATATATTTTGATGTAAAATATAATTTATATTAATTACTATAATATAAAATATATATTCCACAATATAACTTATTTTCATTTATATATATATATTATAGAAATTAAAATAAATTGTATTTTAGAATATATAATTTTTCAAATGATCGATTACATTTCCAAATGATCGATCACTTTTTCAAATAATCCGAGACTTTAGATAGCGGTTAACGTGGAACCGCTATCATATCTTCACATTTAAGAGCGGTTAAGATGCAACCGCTCTTAAAAGTTAACATATGATAGCGGTTCCGCGTTAACCGCTATCTAAGGTCTCGATTATTTGAATATATTTTGATGTAAAATTATATATATATATATATATATATATATATATATATATATATATATGTAAATGAAAATAAGTTATATTGTGGAATATATATTTTATATTATAGTAATTAATATAAATTATATTTTAGAATATATATATATATATATATATATATATATATATATATATATTATATAGAAATTAAAAGAAATTATATTTTAGAATATATAATTTTTCAAATGATCAATTACTATTTCAAATGATCGATCACTTTTTCAAATAATCGAGACTTTAGATAGCGGTTAATGTGGAACCTCTATCATATGTTCACATTTAAGAGCGGTTAAGATGTTAACCGCTCTTAAAAGTGAACATATGATAGCGGTTCCACCTTAACCGCTATCTAAAGTCTCGATTATTTGAATATATTTTGATGTAGAATTATATATATATATATATATATATATATATATATATATATATAAATATTATAGGAATTAAAATAAATTATATTCTAGAAGATATAATTTTTCAAATGATCGATTACTTTTCCAAATGATCGATCACTTTTTCAAATAATCGAGACTTTAGATAGCGGTTAACGTGGAACCGCTATCATATGTTCAATTTTAAGAGCGGTTGCATCTAACCGCTCTTAAATGTGAACATATGATAGCGGTTCCGCGTTAACTCGCTATCTAAAGTCTCGATGATTTGAATATATTTTGATGTAAACTTATATATATATATATATATATATATATATATATATATATATATTCTAAAATATAATTTATATTAATTACTATAATATAAAATATATATTTCACAATATAACTTATTTTCATTTATATATATATATTATAGAAATAAAAATAAATTATATTTTATAATATATAATTTTTCAAATGATCGATTACTATTTCAAGTGATCGATCACTTTTTCAAATAATCGGGACTTTAGATAGTGGTTAACGTGAAACCGCTATCATATGTTCACATTTAAGAGCGGTTAAGATGTTAACCGCTCTTAAAAGTGAAAATATGATAGCGGTTCCATCATAACCGCTATCTAAAGTCTCGATTATTTGAATATATTTTGATGTAAAATTATATATATATATATATATATATATATTCTAAAATATAATTTATATTAATTACTATAATATAAAATATATATTCCACAATATAACTTATTTTCATTATATATATATATATATATATATATATATTATAGAAATTAAAATAAATTATATTTTAGAATATATAATTTTTTAAATGATCGATTATTTTTCCAAATGATCGATCACTTTTTCAAATAATCGAGACTTTAGATAGCGGTTAACGTGGAACCGCTATCATATCTTCACATTTAAGAGCGATTAAAATGTTAACCGCTCTTAAAAGTGAACATATGATAGCGGCTTCACCTTAACCGCTATCTAAATTCTCGATTATTTGAATATATTTTGATGTAAAATTATATATATATATATATATATATATATATATATATATTTTAAAATATAATTTATATTAATTACTATAATATAAAATATATATTCCACAATATAACTTATTTTCATTTATATATATATTATAGATATAAAAATAAATTATATTTTAGAAAATATTATTTTTCAAATGATGGATTACTATTTCAAATGATCGATCACTTTTTCAAATAATTGAGACTTTAGATAGCGATTAACGTAAAACCGCTATCATATTTTCACTTTTAAGAGCGGTTATATTTTGGAATATATATTTTATATTATAGTAATTAATATAAATTATATTTTAGAGTATATATATATATATATATATATATATATATATATATATAAATGAAAATAAGTTATATTGTGGAATATATATTTTATATTATAGTAATTAATGTAAATTATATTTTAGATATATATATATATATATATATATATATATATATATTATAGAAATTAAAAAAAATTATATTTTAGAATATATAATTTTTCAAATGATCGATTACTTTTCCAAATGATCGATCACTTTTTCAAATAATCGAGAATTTAAATAGCGAGTTAACGTGGAACCGCTTATCATATCGTCACATTTAAGAGCGGTTAAGATGCAACCGCTCTTAAAACTGAACATATGATAGTCTGTTCGCGTTAACCGCAATCTAAAGTCTCGATTATTTGAATATATTTTGATGTAAAATTACATATATATATATATATATATATATATTCTAAAATATAATTTATATTAATTATTATAATATAAAATATATATTCCACAATATAACTTATTTTCATTTATATATATATATTATAGAAATTAAAATAAATTATATTTTAGAATATATAATTTTTCAAATGATCGATTACTATTTCAAATGATCGATCACTTTTTCAAATAATCGAGACTTTAGATAGCGGTTAACGTGGAACCACTATCATATGTTCACATTTAAGAGCGGTTAAGATGTTAACCGCTCTTAAAAGTGAAAATATGATAGCCGTTCCAACTTAACCGCTATCTAAAGTCTCGATTATTTGAATATATTTTGATGTAAAATTATATATATATATATATATATATATATATATATATATTATAGAAATTAAAATAAATTATATTTTAGAATATATAATTTTTCAAATGATCGATTATTTTTCCAAATGATCGATCACTTTTTCAAATAATCGAGACTTTAGATAGCGGTTAGCGTGGAACCGCTATCATATCTTCACATTTAAGAGCGATTAAAATGTTAACCGCTCTTAAAAGTGAACATATGATAGCTGTTCCACCTTAACCGCTATCTAAATTCTCAATTATTTGAAAATATTTTGATATAAAATTATATATATATATATATATATATATATATATTCTAAAATATAATTTATATTGATTACTATAATATAAAATATATATTCCACAATATAACTTATTTTCATTTATATATATATTATAGAAATAAAAATAAATTATTTTTTAGAATATATAATTTTTCAAATGATCAGTTACTATTTCAAATGATCGATCACTTTTTCGAATAATCGAGACTTTAGATAGCGGTTAGCATGGAACCGCTATCATATGTTCACATTTAAGAGCGGTTAAGATGTTAACCGCTCTTAAAAGTGAAAATATGATAGCGGTTCCACCTTAACCACTATCTAAAGTCTCGATTATTTGAATATATTTTGATGTAAAATTATATATATATATATATATATATATATATATATATATTCTAAAATATAATTTATATTAATTACTATAATATAAAATATATATTCCACAATATAACTTATTTTCATTTATATATATATATATATATATATATATATTATAGAAATTAAAATAAATTATATTTTAGAATATATAATTTTTCAAATGATCGATTATTTTTCCAAATGATCGATCACTTTTTCAAATAATCGAAACTTTAGATAGCGGTTAACGTGGAACCGCTATCATATCTTCACATTTAAGAGCGATTAAAATGTTAACCGCTCTTAAAAGTGAACATATGATAACGGTTCCACCTTAACTGTTATCTAAAGTCTTGATTATTTGAATATATTTTAATGTAAAATTATATATATATATATATATATATATATATATATATTCTAAAATATAATTTATATTAATTACTATAATACAAAATATATATTCCACAATATAACTTATTTTCATTTATATATATATTATAGAAATTAAAATAAATTATATTTTACAATATATAATTTTTCAAATGATCGATTACTATTTCAAATGATCGATCACTTTTTCAAATAATCGAGACTTTAGATAGCGTTTAACGTGGAACCGCTATCATATCTTCACATTTAAGAGTGGTTAAGATGCAACCGCTCTTAAAAGTGAACATATGATAGCGGTTCCGCGTTAACAACTATCTAAAGTCTCGATTATTTGAATATATTTTGATGTAAAATTATATATATATATATATATATGTATATATATATATATATATATATATATATATATATATATATTCTAAAATATAATTTATATTAATTACTATAATATAAAATATATATTCCACAATATAACTTATTTTCATTTATACATACATATATATATATATATATATATATATATATTATAGAAATTAACATAAATTATATTTAAGAATATATAATTTTTCAAATGATCGATTATTTTTCCAAACGATCGATCACTTTTTCAAATAATCGAGACTTTAGATAGCGGTTAACGTGTAACCGCTATCATATCTTCACATTTAAGAGCGGTTAAGATGCAACCGCTCTTAAAAGTAAACATATGATAGCGGTTCAGCGTTAACCGCTATCTAAAGTCTCGATTATTTGAATATATTTTGATGTAAAATTATATATATATATATATATATATATATATATATATATATTCTAAAATATAATTTATATTAATTACTAGAATATAAAATATATATTCCACAATATAACTTATTTTCATATATATATATATATATATATATATATATATATTATAGAAATTAAAATAAATTATATTTTAGAATATATAATTTTCCAAATGATCGATTACTTTTCCAAATGATCGATCACTTTTTCAAATAATCGAGACTTTAGATAGCGGTTAGCGTGAACCAGTATCATATCTTCACATTTAAGAGCGGTTAAGATGCAACCACTCTTAAAAGTGAAAATATGATAAGCGGTTCCACCTTAACCGCTATCTAAAGTATCGATTATTTGAATATATTTTGATGTAAAATTTTATATATATATATATATATATATATATATTCTAAAATATAATTTATATTAATTACTATAATATAAAATATATATTCCACAATATAACTTATTTTCATTTATATATATATATATATATATATATATATATATATATATATAGAAATTAAAATAAATTATATTTTAGAATATATAATTTTACAAATGATCGATTACTTTTTCAAATAATCGATGACTTTAGATAGCGGTTAACGTGGAACCGCTTATTATATCTTCACATTTAAGAGCGGTTAAAAATGCAACCGCTCTTAAAAGTGAACATATGATTAGTGGTTCCGCGTTAACCGCTATCTAAAGTCTCGATTATTTGAATATATTTTGATGGAAAATTATATATATATATATATATATATATATATATATTCTAAAATATAATTTATATTAATTACTATAATATAAAATATATATTCCACAATATAACTTAATTTCATTTATATATATTATTAGAAATTAAAATAAATTATATTTTAGAATATATAATTTTTCAAATGATCGATCACTTTTTCAAATAATCGAGACTTTAGATAGCGGTTAACGTGGAACCGCTATCATATGTTCACATTTAAGAGCTGTTAAGATGTTAACCGCTCTTAAAAGTGAACATATGATAGCGGTTCCCCTTAACCGCTATCTAAAGTCTCGATTATTTGAATATATTTTGATGTAAAATTATATATATATATATATATATATATATATTTTAAAATATAATTTATATTAATTACTATAATATAAAATATATATTCCACAATATAACTTATTTTCATTTATATATATATATATATATATATATATATATAGAAATTAAAATAAATTATATTTTAGAATATATAATTTTTCCAAATGATCGATCACTTTTTCAAATAATCGAGACTTTAGATAGCTGCTAACGTGGAACCGCTTATGATATCTTCACATTTAAGAGCGGTTAAGATGCAACCGCTCTTAAAAGTGAA
>OY731402.1:19746070-19821684 GCA_963425845.1 Sphenostylis stenocarpa | reverse complement strand
AAGATTCCAACATAAAACCAATTGGCAATATGTGGAGTAGCCTAACATGTATTTAAACCATACCAAATGACATGAGGTAGGCGATGTGGGACTTTCAACACACCCCCTCCAACGAAGCTGCTTGGGACCAGGCAAAGGGTACTTTTGACCCAACTAAAGGGCAACTTTTGGCCCATGACAATAACTTAGGAAAGATGTTAGGCTTTGGCTCTGATACCATGTTAAGATTCCAACATAAAACCAATTGGCAATATGTGGAGTAGCCTAACATGTATTTAAACCATACCAAATGACATGAGGTAGGCGATGTGGGACTTTCAACAATACATAACCGACGTTAAATTTAAACATTTAACGTCGTTTGTCATCTAACCGACATTATTTGTCCGTTACTACATCGGATTATTTATAACCGACGTTAAATATTGTTTCTTAATTACAAGTTTGCCACCACGTCTTGTACAACGTCGGTCTTCATAAAAACCGACGTTGGATGTTGTCGTAGTAAGTGTTTTACGTAGTAGTGAAATGTGAACATATGATAGCGGTTTCACGTTAACCGCTATCTAAAGTCTCGATTATTTGAAAAAGTGATCGATCATTTGAAATAGTAATCGATCTTTTGAAAAATTATATATTCTAAAATATAATTTATTTTTATTTCTATATATATATATATAAATGAAAATAAGTTATATTGTGGAATATATATTTTATATTATAGTAATTAATATAAATTATATTTTAGAATATATATATATATATATATATATATATATATATATATTTTACATCAAAATATATTCAAATAATCGAGACTTTAGATAGCGGTTAACGCGGAACCGCTATCATATGTTCACTTTTAAGAGCGGTTGCATCTTAACCGCTCTTAAATGTGATGATATGATAGCGGTTCCACGTTAACCGCTATCTAAAGTCTCGATTATTTGAATATATTTTGATGTAAAATTATATATATATATATATATATATTATATAAATGAAAATAAGTTATATTGTGGAATATATATTTTATATTATAGTAATTAATATAAATTATATTTTAGAATATAAATGAAAATAAGTTATATTGTGGAATATATATTTTATATTATAGTAATTAATATAAATTATATTTTAGATATATATATATATATATATATATATATAATTTTACATCAAAATATATTGAAATAATCGAGACTTTAGATAGCGGTTAAGGTGGAACCGCTATCATATGTTCACTTTTAAGAGTGGTTAACATTTTAACCGCTCTTAAATGTGAAGATATGATAGCGGTTCCACGTTAACCGCTATCTAAAGTCTCGATTATTTGAAAAAGTGATCGATCATTTGGAAAAATAATCGATCATTTGAAAAATTATATATTCCAAAATATAATTTATTATAATTTCTATAATATATATATATATATATATATATATATATAAATGAAAATAAGTTATATTGTGGAATATATATTTTATATTATAGTAATTAATATAAATTATATTTTAGAATATATATATATATATATATATATATATATATATATATATATATTTTACATCAAAATATATTCAAATAATCGAGACTTTAGATAGCGGCTAAGGTGGAACCGCTATCATATGTTCACTTTTAAGAACGATTAACATCTTAACCGCTCTTAAATGTGAACATATGATAGCGGTTCCACGTTAACCGCTATCTAAAGTCTCGATTATTTGAAAAAGTGATCGATTATTTGAAATAGTAATCGATCATTTGAAAAATTATATATTTTAAAATATAATTTATTTTAATATTTATAATATATATATATATAAATGAAAATAAGTTATATTGTGGAATATATATTTTGTATTATAGTAATTAATATAAAATATATTTTAGAATATATATATATATATATATATATATATATATATATATTTTACATCAAAATATATTCAAATAATCGAGACTTTAGACTGACTTTTAACGCTGAACCAGCTATCATCTGTTCACTTTTAAGAGCGGTTGCATCTTAACCGCTCTTAAATGTGAAGATATGATAGCGGTTCCACGTTAACCGCTATCTAAAGTCTCGATTATTTGAAAAAGAGATCGATCATTTGGAAAAGTAATCGATCATTTGAAAAATTATATATTCTAAAATATAATTTATTTTAATTTCTATAATATATATATATATATATATATATATATATATATATAAATGAAAATAAGTTATATTGTGGAATATATATTTTATATTATAGTAATTAATATAAATTATATTTTAGATATATATATATATATATATATATATATATATATATAATTTTACATCAAAATATTTTCAAATAATCGAGACTTTAGATAGCGGTTAGGTGGAACCGCTATCATATGTTCACTTTTAAGAGCGGTTAACATTTTAACCTCTCTTAAATGTGAAGATATGATAACGGTTCCACGTTAACCACTATCTAAAGTCTCGATTATATGAAAAAGTGATCAATCATTTGGAAAAAAATCGATCATTTGAAAAATTATATATTCTATAATATAATTTATTTTAATTTCTATAATATATATATATATATATAAATGAAAATAAGTTATATTGTGGAATATATATTTTATATTATAATAATTAATATAAATTAGATTTTAGAATATAAGTTATATTGTGGAATATATATTTTATATTATAATAATTAATATAAATTAGCTTTTAGATATATATATATATATATATAATTTTACATCAAAATATATTCAAATAATCGAGACTTTAGATAGCGATTAAGGTGGAACCGCTATCATATGTTCACTTTTAAGAGCTGGTTAACATCTTAACCGCTCTTAAATGTGAACATATGATAGCGATCCCACGTTAACCGCTATCTAAAGTCTCGATTATTTGAAAAAGTGATCGATCATTTGAAATAGTAATCGATCATTTGAAATAGTAATCGATCATTTGAAAAATTATATATTCTAAAATATAATTTATTTTAATTTCTATAATATATATAAAAATGAAAATAAGTTATATTGTGGAATATATATTTTATATTATAGTAATTAATATAAATTATATTTTAGTATATATATATATATATATATATATATATATAATTTTACATCAAAATATATTCAAATAATTGAGACTTTAGATAGCGTTTAACGCGGAACCGCTTATCATATGTTCACTTTTAAGAGCGGTTGCATCTTAACCGCTCTTAAATGTGAACATATGATAGCGGTTCTACGTTAACCGCTATCTAAAGTCTCGATTATTTGAAAAAGTGATCGATCATTTGGAAAAGTAATCGATCATTTGAAAAATTATATATTCTAAAGTATAATTTATTTTAATTTCTATAATATATATATATATATATATATATAAATGAAAATAAGTTATATTGTGGAATATATATTTTATATTATAGTAATTAATATAAATTATATTTTAGAATATATATATATATATATATATATATATATATATAATTTTACATCAAAATATATTCAAATAATCGAGACTTTAGATAGCGGTTAAGGTGGAACCGCTATCATATGTTCACTTTTAAGAGCGGTTAACATTTTAACCGCCCTTAAATATGAAGATATGTTAGCGGTTCCACGTTAACCGCTATCTAAAGTCTCGATTATTTGAAAAAGTGATCGATCATTTGGAAAAATAATCAATCATTTGAAAAATTATATATTCTAAAATATAATTTATTTTAATTTCTATAATATATATATATATATATAAATGAAAATAAGTTATATTGTGGAATATATATTTTATATTATAGTAATTAATATAAATTATGTTTTAATATATATATATATATATATGTATATATATATATATATATATATATATATATATATATAATTTTACATCAAAATATATTCAAATAATCGAGACTTTAGATAGCGGTTAACGCGAACCGCTATCATATGTTCACTTTTAAGAGCGGTTGCATTTTTAACCGCTCTTAAATGTGAAGATATGATAGCGGTTCCACGTTAACCGCTATCTAAAGTCTCAATTATTGGAAAAAGTGATCGATCATTTGAAAAAGTAATCGATCATTTGTAATATTATATATTTTAAAATATAATTTATTTTAATTTCTATAATATATATATATATATATATATATATAAATGAAAATAAGTTATATTGTGGAATATATATTTTATATTATAGTAATTAACATAAATTATATTTTAGAATATATATATATATATATATATGTATATAATTTTACATCAAAATATATTCAAATAATCGAGACTTTAGATAGCGGTTAAGGTGGAACCGCTATCATATGTTCACTTTTAAGAGCGGTTAACATCTTAACCGCTCTTAAATGTGAACATAAGATAGCGGTTCCACGTTAACCGCTATCTAAAGTCTCGATTATTTGAAAAAGTGATCGATCATTTGAAAAATTATATATTCTAAAATATAATTTATTTTAATTTCTATAATATATATATATATATATATATAAATGAAAATAAGTTATATTGTGGAATATATATTTTATATTATAGTAATTAATATAAATTATATTTTAGAATATATATAATTTTACATCAAAATATATTCAAATAATTGAGACTTTAGATAGCGGTTAACGCGGAACCGCTATCATATGTTCACTTTTAAGAGCGGTTGCATCTTAACCGCTCTTAAATGTGAAGATATGATAGCGGTTCCACGTTAACCGCTATCTAAAGTCTCGATTATTTGAAAAAGTGATCGGTCATTTGGAAAAGTAATCAATCAGTTGAAAAATTATATATTCTAAAATATAATTTATTTTAATTTCTATAATATATATATATATATATATATATATATATATATATATATCTAAAACATAATTTATATTAATTACTAGAATATAAAATATATATTCCACAATATAACTTATTTTCATTTATATATATATATATATATATATATATATATATATATTTTACATCAAAATATATTCAAATAATCGAGACTTTAGATAGCGGTTAAGGTGGAACCGCTATCATATGTTCACTTTTAAGAGCGGTTAGCATTTTAACCGCTCTTAAATGTGAACATATGATAGCGGTTCCACGTTATCCGCTATCTAAAGTCTCGATTATATGAAAAAGTGATCGATCATTTGGAAAAATAATCGATCATTTGAAAAATTATATATTCTACAATATAATTTATTTTAATTTCTATAATATATATATATATATATATATATATAATTTTACAACAAAATATATTGAAATAATCGAGACTTTCACTAGTGGAAAAATAGCTTTCTATGACGGGTTTTTATCACGGTCGTTATCCACCCGTCATAGTATGTGGCGCGGTGGCAATTTTGTAATAAAATCATAAACTTTCTATGTCGGGTAAGTTTTAACCGACATAGTAAGTGGAAAGGTCACTTTCTACGTCGGTTAAAATTTACCCGACATAGAAAGTTAACTTTCTATGTCGGGTAACATTTACCCGACATAGAAAGTGAACTTTCTATGTCGGGTAACATTTACCCGACGTAGAAAGTGAACTTTCTATGTCGGGTAAATTTTAACCGACGTAGAAAGTGTCTTTGATGACGGGTGTTAGAGCAACCGACATAGTATCTTCTGTTTTACCCTCCTCCCGCGCTCCATTTCATTTCATCACTTCCCCCCATAGCGAGCTCCCCGTACGTTTCTCCCTACGCTCCATTTCCTTTCATCGGTTCACCCATACCGAGCTCCCCGTTCCCTTGTATACGTTTCTCCGCACCCACATTTGCTCGTCACGCCACCTGCCAACGCTTCGTGCCGCCTGCCGCTACTCGGTGCCCGTCGCCCGGGATACGTTTCTCCCCACCCAGCTCCGCACGTCACGCCATCTCGCCACCTCTCGTAGGTCTTCAAGAGGTAAGTTTTCGTGCTTGCTTTAGCCAATGTAGGTTTACGGTATTGAATCTAGTAAGTAATAATGCTCGTAAAGAGAGGGAAACATCACGGGTGCCTTTAGCTAATTTAGAGATGTATTGTAAGTAGTTTAGTCATTTGAATGTGTTTCTGTAGGCATTCTTTCGTGATTTTGATTTTGAACATTAGATTTGTATTATAATGTAGTTATTTTGAGAGTGGAGTTGGATTTCGTGTAGGCATTATAATGTAGTTATTTCGTGTTTCTGTAAATAATTTGATTTAGAAAATTAGATTTGTAACAATGGATCGGAGTTGGATCAATTATAGACGAACAACAAATGGATATGAGAGTGGAGTAGAACAATTCCTTGAATTTGCTAAGATGAATGTTCCGGATAATGATGGAAGATTCTATTGCCCTTGTGTTAACTCGCTTGAATGAGCGAAGATTACCGATCGAAGTTATTCGGGAACATGTTCTTTGTGATGGTTTCCTAAAGAGTTACATAAAGTGGACATGGCATGGTGAATTATTAAACATGCCAAGTGTAGAAGACAAAGAAGAAGTTGATCTAGAGATGGATGATCAGCTGGAGGAAATGATTCGTGAGCTTGGACAAGATGCCTTCCAACACACACATGTGTACGAGAAGTTGTCCAATGATGCAAAAGAGCCTTTGTATACAAATTGTACTAAGTTCACACGATTGTCGGCGGTACTAAAATTGTTCAATGTGAAGGCAAAGAATGGGTGGACTGATAAAAGTTTCACAGAATTGCTTGAGTTGTTAAGTGACATGCTCCCTGAAGGTAACACATTGCCAACCCGCAATTATGATGCTAAGAAGATATTGTGTCCAATGGGTATGGAGTACCAAAAAATTCATGCATGTCCGAATGATTGTGTGTTGTACAGGAAAGAATTTGAGAACTGTCACGAATGTCCACAATGCGGGGAATCACGATACAAGAAGAAGGATGGTGATTCCGACAATGATGTAATGAAGGGTACCCGGCAAAAGTGTTATGGTATCTTCCCATTGTTCCAAGGTTGAAACGATTATTCACTAATGGAAATGATGCAAAGCTCACTAGATGGCATGCGGATAGTCGTATTAAAGATGGTCGGTTGAGGCATCCTGCAGATGGATTGCAATGGAAAAAAATTGATTCCATCTTCCAGAATTTTGGTAATGATCCAAGAAACATTAGGTTTGGACTTGCTATGGATGGAATGAATCCATATGGAAATTTAAGCAAGTAAACATAGTTCATGGCCTGTGGTGTTAGTTATTTACAACTTACCTCCGTGGTTGTGTATGAAACGTAAGTACTTGATGCTATCTTTGATGATCTCGGGTCCCGCACAACCTGGAAATGACATTGATGTTTTTTTAAGCCCATTGGTTGAAGAGTTGAAGATGTTGTGGGAGGAAGGTGTTGATGTGTTTGATGGGTACACAGGTGACTTATTCAAGTTGTGTGCAATGTTATTTTGTACAATTAATGACTTTCCAGCATATGGTAATTTGAGTGGCTACAACACAAAGGGACATAAAGCTTGCCCGATATGTGAAGAAGACACATGTCACTATCAACTACAACATGGAAGGAAAACAGTGTACCTTGGACACCGAAGATTTCTTCCTTCAAACCATTCATATCGTAAATTAAAAAAATCATTTAACGGGTGTCAAGAAAATGATGCAGCCCTAACACCTTTAAGTGGGGAAGAAGTATATCAACGAGTAAGTGCAATTTCGTGTGAGTTTGGAAAGACGCAAAAGAAAGCCACAGGTATATGGAAGAAAATGTCAATCCTTTTTGTTTTTCCATATTGGAGGGTTCTTGATGTGAGGCATTGTATAGATGTCATGCATGTAGAGAAAATGTGTGTGACAAGTATCATCGGAACGCTCCTTAACATTCAAGGAAAAACAAAAGATGGTGTCAATGCTCGTTTGGACATGGTTGAAATGGGTATAAGAGAACAATTAGCTCCTCAACCTCATGGTAACCGAACATACTTGCCTCCAGCATGTCACACACTTGTCTAAAAAAGAGAAAAGAAGTTTTTGTGAGTTTTTACGAGGTGTGAAGGTTCCATTTGGTTACTCTTCCAATGTGAAGAGACTTGTATCTATGAAAGATCTCAAATTGCTTGGGTTAAAATCTCATGATTGTCATGTATTGATGCAACAACTTCTACCTGTGGCTATTCGAGGTATCTTACTGCAGACAGTGTTAGATATTCCTTAACTCGATTATGCTTTTTTTAATGCCATATGTAGTAAAGTTATGGACCCGGATGTTTTGGATCAGCTTAGAGAATGAGGCTGCAGATCATATTATGTCAATTTGAGATGTACTTTCCTCCATCATTTTTTGATATTATGGTTCACTTGATTGTTCATCTAGCCAGGGAAGTTAGAATCTGTGGTCCAGCTTTTCTTACGATGGATGTACCCTTTTGAGCGATACATGAAAATATTAAAAGGGTATGTGAAGAACCAATATCGTCCTGAAGCATCAATTATTCAAAGATATATTGCAGAGGAAGCTATTGAGTTTTGCACAAACTACTTATCGAAGTTGAACCTATAGGGTTACCTAAGACTCGTTACCATGGAATAGGTCTTGGTAGAGGAACTCGAGGTGCAAAAGTTGTGACAATGTGTCGAGATGAAGTACTTCAAGCGCATTTGTACATATTGAATAACGATGAAGAAGTCATCCCCTACTTAAGTGCTCATAAAGAGATTGTGAAGCGAAATAATCCACGTATGCCTAAAAAGTGGGTGATCACTGAACACAACAAGAGCTTTTTGAAGTGGTTTAAACAACAAGTTGAAGGTGACAATACGACTTCGATACACTAAAGTGGCTAGCATGTGAGCCAAACTTTGATGTGATATGTTGGGGTGGGTATGATATAAATAACTATTCATTTTATACAAAGGGAGAAGACGAAATAAGCACAATGCAAAATAGTGGAGTCATGGTGGTGGCTGAATCAATGCATTTCTCGAGTTCAAAGGATAAATATCCGATAAGGGCGTCAATGGGCTACTTTGGTGTAATTGAAGAGATTTGGGTAATAGATTACACGATATTCGGAGTACCTATTTTTAAATGCAAGTGGGTTGATTTTAATACCGGCATCTTCACCGATGATCTTGGATTTACCTTGGTTAACCTTGAAAATACTCGTTATACCGAAGAACCATTTATCATGGCATCTCGGGCAAAACAAGTGTTTTATGTCACCGATCCCGCTAACAAAGGATGGTCAGTGGTTCTACGAGGAAAACCCATGTATACTTCGATGAGAATGATGAATTAGTACTTGATATACCCGAGACACCATGTTTCTCTTCAAATATGCCAAACTTGAGTGTTAATGTAGAAATAGATGATGTGCATGCCATCCGTTATGACCATATGGAAGGATTTTGGGAGAATGCTCCAACTTGATAATGTATGAAATTTTTTTAATGTATTATTTTTTAATGTATGCACTTTTTTGTTTATCTTCAGTCATATTGTCTAAACTAATAACTATTATTTTTTTCTTTGAACACGGATATGGCAGATTCATCCGGTACCCTCCTCCTACACAGTCCCCCTCCTACACAAGGTGGTGATCGGAGTCGACCGTCTACCAGGAAAAAGGGTAGGCGTGCTACACGATTGAGGGAGTTGAATATCGACCGCAGCTCCGATCGGAAATTGCCTATCCGAGTTTGACATGCAACCGGTAGAGCCACTGGAGAGCACAGATGCTAGATTCAGTAGTTATGTGGCCTTGCTTAGGAGAAGCAAGGTTAGTATTCTTATTGAGGATTGGGACCATGTTCCGAGACACCGAAGAACCGGATTTGGCGTAGTATCCTGGTACCTACTCTTACTTGAGCATTTAACATGTATATATATTTAACTTTTTTTTGGGAACTTCATGTTATTTTTATTGTGTAGGTCACATATGATGTCCCTAACACCACTTTGTTGAGGACAAAGTGGATCTCATATGCCGGGGAATGCCTGGAGAGGTTTTAAGAGTGATCTCGACCAGTCGATACATATATGGGGCATTAAGCAACAAGAACCCATGTGACCAGTATCGCTTTTGGATGAGGAGACATGGCAGGCATTTCGGACTCAGCGATTAGACCCTAGGTTTCAGGTTAGCACATTTGTCATTTGTTTGCAGTAATTTTTTTAAAATAGAGGTTTTAAATTTGGTATTTAACATGGAATGCAACGAGCCAAGAGGCGAAGGCACAGGATATTCGGAGGAAGAATATCCACCCCCACAGTGTTGTCTCGTGGGGGTTATGAGAAATTGGAGGAGAAGATGCTGAAGGAGACTTCTTCAAGTCTACCTTCAGATGACTCGGCTGTGAGTTCCGTCACCCGCCCTTCACGCCATGATAAATGGAAGAGAGCTTGCCGGACCTCATCAGGGAATTACTTATCTCGAGCAAACTAATGTTGTTGCTCAACGTATTGTAAGTAGCATATCCTAAACTAATTATATATGTTATACTACAATAGGCATTTGTATTTGCTAAAAAATCATTCGTTTGTGTTGTAGGATGAGTTGGTTGAGCAGAGCACTCGTGGATCATTCCACCCACATGGCCGTCGGGATATATTGGCGATGGCCATTGGTACCCAGAGCATCCCGGACGTGTTCGTGGTGCCTGGACGAGGGTGGGCCTCGAGACAGTACTTTGGTGCCCCACCCGTGGCAACTCCTTCTTTGAGGTAGCTGAATGAGCAAGAGTTTGAGTCGCTCAAACAACAAATTAGGAAGGAGATTCGAGATGAGGTGTACTCGACTTGAAGGCGAGTTATTGAGCTCAATGCGAGCGGAGTTGGCATCTTTGTCATCTCAACCTTCCGTCCCCGCACGAGCGGCATCCCCGATTCATGTCGGCACAAAGGAGAGTTGTGATGCTCCCGATAGAGGGGCAGAGGTTGCTCCTACCGACACCGCTGACCGTCGGTTGTATGTTGCGGGTCCTCCCGAGCATTTGGTGGCATACGGTACGTATTATATCTTTGACATGTATTTGGTACAGTTGTTACGCATTATATAGTCTAAAATATTTTATCCTTTGTTTACCTTAGGGAAAACGTATGCATTGGGGTCAACCATCCACCACCGGAGTATTGGAGATGATATGATCGAGTGGTGGTTGTAGATGTCCGGGATGTCTGCGCCCCAATCCCTATTCCCATCGAAGAGGTTCAAACAATGGGACTGTGCACCTGGCCATTTTATCTTATGGCCAGCTTCATTAACAAGACCCATCCCAACACATGTACAGGTTGATTTATGCATTGAACGATAGTACTTATTATTTTTTGATAGGTTGATGTATATTAATGTTATTGATTTTTGGTACTTGTATAGGAAGAGGCTGAAAAAGCAAAGGAAGTTGTGCATGAATCACCACCACCACCATCTCGCTTTACAACGACTCGGTAGACCGGCAACGACTATCGGGACCACTCCCATACGCTTAGATATGCCACCCGAAGTCGTATGCAGGACCAAGACGATCCCTTTTTTCTTACTCCAAAGGGATATTTTTGATCTTCTCGCTGGTACCGATATGTTATGTGTATCAGTGTTGCAGCTTTGGAAATTGTAAGTATATTTACATATATTTTTATATTCTCACTGGTACATTATTTTATAACTTTATTTATTTTCAATGTTGAAGGTATTTACATCGTTTGTGTGTTGAGAGGAAGATCCGCTTTCTCTATGGATTTGTTGACCCTGTTGCCATTCAGTCCATTGGGAATAAAGCTGAAGAGGTGCAAACGTACTTAATAGAGGCATTTCAAACTGGGGCAAAGAAGTCTACTTAGCACCTTACTTGCATCGGTAAGTATACATCTTATAAATTAATGCACATTTATGTAAAACTGAAATTTTACTAATATTATTTCAACGTGCGGGGTCATTGGCAGCTCATAATCATTGTTCCTCGGAAATTTCTTGTGATTCTCTTGTGTTCATTACACAAGAAACCAAATGATTTGGATATTAGAAAGCACATAGACGCGTAAGTTTGGTTTTTTTAATTGTTGTATCATATGTGCACTACTTACACCAAAATTATTTGTCCTTTTGTAGAGCTTTGGAAGCTCACCTAAGGTTGCAAGGCCTTCCATCTCATGCTAGAAAGAAGTTGACGTATATTGCACCAAAGGTGACCAAACACCTCTTACTATTGTTCAATTTGTCATTTAAAGTTAAACTGACATGTATTTAACTTGTAGTGTCCACGCCAACCGGGAAGCCATGAGTGCGGGTATTATGTGATGAAGCACATGCACACCATCGTAGACAAAAATATTATGGGCTCATGGAGGGAGGTAAATATACTATAATTAAGTCAAATATGCCAATTATGTAAATGGTTTCTAAATCTGAAATGTTTCAATATGTAGGAATTTACAGACTCATCTCCAATGAAGATTGAAGTCTTAGACGATATCGAGAGCAAGTGGGCTTCTTTCCTTTTAAGCATTCAATCTTCATAGGAAATTTAACTTGTAACAATTTAGATAGAATTGATTTAAGTTAGGAAATTTACATTCGTTTAAGTAAATGAACTGTCTGGAATCTGGATCTGTCTGTACATATATTCATTTCAATGTGTTTCATATGTACATATCTCGTCTGTACTGGATATATATCCGTAGCAAATTTATATATGAACTGTGCATATCTCGTACGTGCCTGGATCTCGTGGTTATTTGTCCGGAACCGTGATGAATAGGCAGTGTCTACTCGAAGAAAGGTAGCATCTCGTAAATAAAATGCAGGTATTTAAAAAAATAACACTTTCTACGCTCGGTTATGTCATTACCCGACGTAGAAAGTACTTTCTATGTCGGTTAATGGCATAACCGACGTAGAAAGTGTAACATTCTATGTCGGTTATAGGCATAACCGACATTGATAACACATACAATCACTGCATCGTTAACCGATATAGATATTGGGGTTATAGAAAGTTAGAAAGTAAGTCTTTCTATGTCGGCTATAAGTGTTAACCGACATAGAAAGTATTATGACAGTCGTAATCAGTTATGATCGATCGAATAGCTCATACAAAATAAGACTTTCTACGCTCGGTTCCTCGACTAACCGACGTAGAAAGTCCTTCTATGACCGATCAGAACCAGCTTATGATCGATCGAATATCTCTATGACCGATCATAACCATTTTGACCGATCATAATAGCTCAAAGAAAGTAGGGCTTTCTACGTCGGTTCCTATTAACCGACGTAGAAAGTCTTACTTTCTATGACCCCCGTATCTATGTCGCCGCTTTAACCGACGTTGAAAGCCCATTTTAACCGATGTAAAAAGCCTTTTTTGCAGTAGTGTTTAGATAGCGGTTAAGGTGGAACCGCTATCATATGTTCACTTTTAAGAGTGATTAACATTTTAACCGCTCTTAAATGTGAAGATATGATAGCGGTTCCACGTTAACCGCTATCTAAAGTCTCGATTATTTGAAAAAGTGATCGATCATTTGGAAAAATAATCGATCATTTGAAAAATTATATATTCCAAAATATAATTTATTTTAATTTCTATAATATATATATATATATATATATATATATATATTCTAAAATATAATTTATATTAATAACTATAATATAACTTATTTTCATTTATATATATATATATATATATATATAAAATTTTACATCAAAATATATTCAAATAATCGAGACTTTAGATAGTGGCTAAGGTGGAACCGCTATCATATGTTCACTTTTAAGAACGGTTAACATCTTAACCGCTCTTAAATGTGAACATATGATAGCGGTTCCACGTTAACCGCTATCTAAAGTCTCGATTATTTGAAAAAGTGATCGATCATTTGAAATAGTAATCGATCATTTGAAAAATTATATATTTTAAAATATAATTTATTTTAATATTTATAATATATATATATATATATATATATAAATGAAAATAAGTTATATTGTGGAATATATATTTTATATTATAGTAATTAATATAAAATATATTTTAGAATATATATATATATATATATATATATATATTTTACATCAAAATATATTCAAATAATCGAGACTTTAGATAGCTTTTAACGCTGAACCGCTATCATATGTTCACTTTTAAGAGCGGTTGCATCTTAACCGCTCTTAAATGTGAAGATATGATAGCGGTTCCACGTTAATCGCTATCTAAAGTCTCGATTATTTGAAAAAGAGATCGATCATTTGGAAAAGTAATCGATCATTTGAAAAATTATATATTCTAAAATATAATTTATTTTAATTTCTATAATATATATATATATATAAATGAAAATAAGTTATATTGTGGAATATATATTTTATATTATAGTAATTAATATAAATTATATTTTAGAATATATATATATGTAATTTTACATCAAAATATATTCAAATAATCGAGACTTTAGATAGCGGTTAACACGGAACCGCTATCATATGTTCATTTTTAAGAGCGGTTGTATCTTAACCGCTCTTAAATGTGAAGATATGATAGCGGTTCCACGTTAATCGCTATCTAAATTCTCGATCATTTGGAAAAGTGATCGATCATTTGGAAAAATAATCTATCATTTGAAAAATGATATATTCTAAAATATAATTTATTTTAATTTGTATAATATATATATATATATATATATATAAATGAAAATAAGTTTTATATATATATATATATATATATATATATATATAAATATATATGTATATAATTTTACATCAAAATATATTCAAATAATCGAGATCTTAGATAGCGGTTAAGGTGGAACCGCTATCATATGTTCACTTTTAAGAGCGGTTAACATCTTAACCGCTCTCAAATGTGAACATATGATAGCGGTTCCACGTTAACCGCTTTCTAAAGTCTCAATTATTTGAAAAAGTGATCGATCATTTGAAATAGTAATCGATCATTTGAAAAATGATATATTCTAAAATATAATTTATTTTTATTTCTATAATATATATATAAATGAAAATAAGTTATATTGTGAAATATATATTTTATATTATAGTAAATAATATAAATTATATTTTAGAATATATATATATATATATATATATAATTTTTCATCAAAATATATTCAAATATTCGAGACTTTAGATAGCGGTTAACGCGGAACCGCTATCATTTGTTCACTTTTAAGAGCGGTTAACATCTTAACCGCTCTTAAATATGAACATATGATAGCGGTTCCACGTTAACCGCTATCTAAAGTCTCGATTGTTTGAAAAAGTGATCGATCATTTGAAATAGTAATCGATCATTTGAAAAATTATATATTCTAAAATTTAATTTATTTTAATTTCTATAATATATATATATATATAAATGAAAATAAGTTATATTGTGGAATATATATTTTTAATTATAGTAATTAATATAAATTATATTTTAGATATATATATATATATATATATATATATATATATAAATATATAATTTTACATCAAAATATATTCAAATAATCGAGACTTTAGATAGCGGTTAACGCGGAACCGCTATCATATGTTCACTTTTAAGAGCGGTTAACATTTTAACCGCTCTTAAATGTGAAGATATGATAGCGGTTCCACATTAACCGCTATCTAAAGTCTCGATTATTTGAAAAAGTGATCGATCATTTGGAAAAATAATCGATCATTTGAAAAATTATATATTCTAAAATATGATTTATTTTATTTTCTATAATATATATATATATATATATATATATAAAAATGAAAATAAGTTATATTGTGGAATATATATTTTATATTATAGTAATAAATATAAATTATATTTTAGAATATATATATATAATTTTACATCAAAATATATTCAAATAATCGAGACTTTAGATAGCGGTTAAGGTGGAACCGCTATCATATGTTCACTTTTAAGAGCGGTTAACATCTTAACCGCTCTTAAATGTGAACATATGATAGCGGTTCCACGTTAACCGCTATCTAAAGTCTCGATTATTTGAAAAAGTGATCTATCATTTGAAATAGTAATCGATCATTTGAAAAATTATATATTATAAAATATGATTTATTTTAATTTCTATATTATATATATAAATGAAAATAAGTTATATTGTGGAATATATATTTTATATTATACTAATTAATATAAATTATATTTTAGATATATATATATATATATATATATATAATTTTACTTTAAAATATATTCAAATAATCGAGACTTTAGATAGCGGTTAACGCGAACCGCTATCATATGTTTACTTTTAAGAGCGGTTAACGTCTTAACCGCTCTTAAATGTGAACATATGATAGCGGTTCCACGTTAACCGCTATCTAAAGTCTCGATTATTTGAAAAAGTGATCGATCATTTGAAATAGTAATCGATCATTTGAAAAATTATATATTCTAAAATATAATTTATTTTAATTTCTATATTATATATATAAATAAAAATAAGTTATATTGTGGAATATATATTTTATTTTATAGTAATTAATATAAATTATATTCTACAATATATATATATATATATATATATATATATAATTTTACATCAAAATATATTCAAATAATCAAGACTTTAGATAGCGGTTAACGCGTGAACCGCTATCATATGTTTACTTTTAAGAGCGGTTGCATCTTCACCGCTCTTAAATGTGAAGATATGATAGCGTTTCCACGTTAACCGCTATCTAAAGTCTCGATTATTTGAAAAAGTGATCGATCTTTTGGAAAAGTAATCGATCATTTGAAAAATTATATATTCTAAAATATAATTTATTTTAATTTCTATAATATATATATATATATATATATGAAAATAAGTTATATTGTGGAACATATATTTTATATTATAGTAGTTAATATAAATTATATTTTAGAATATATATATATATATATATATATATATATATATATATAATTTTACATCAAAATATATTCAAATAATCGAGACTTTAGATAGCGGTTAACGCGGAACCGCTATCATATGTTTACTTTTAAGAGCGGTTGCATCTTAACCGCTCTTATATGTGAAGATATGATAGCGGTTCCACGTTAACCGCTATCTAAAGTCTCGATTATTTGAAAAAGTGATCGATCATTTGGAAAAGTAATCGATCATTTGAAAAATTATATATTCTAAAATATAATTTATTTTAATTTCTATAATATATATATATATATATATATAAATATATAAATGAAAATAAGTTATATTGTGGAATATATATTTTATATTATAGTAATTAATATAAATTATATTTTAGAATATATATATATATATATATATATATATATATATATATATATATATATATAATTTTACGTCAAAATATATTCAAATAATCGAGACTTTAGATAGCGGTTAAGGTGGAACCGTTATCATATGTTCACTCTTAAGAGCGGTTAACATCTTATCCGCTCTTAAATGTGAACATATGATAGCGGTTCCACGTTAACCGCTATCTAAAGTCTCGATTATTTGAAAAAGTGATCGATAATTTGAAATAGTAATCGATCATTTGAAAAATTATATATTCTAAAATATGATTTATTTTAATTTCTATAATATATATAAATGAAAATAAGTTATATTGTGGAATATATATTTTATATTATAGTAATTAATATAAATTATATTTTAGAATATATATATATATATATATAATTTTACATCAAAATATATTCAAATAATCGAGACTTTAGATAGCGGTTAAGGTGGAACCGCTATCATATGTTCACTTTTAAGAGCGATTAACATTTTACCCGCTCTTAAATGTGAAGATATGATAGCGTTTCCACGTTAACCGCTATCTAAAGTCTCGATTATTTGAAAAAGTGATCGATCTTTTGGAAAAGGAATCGATCATTTGAAAAATTATATATTCTAAAATATAATTTATTTTAATTTTTATAATATATATATATATATTTATATATATATATATATATATATATATATATATATATATATTTTACATCAAAGTATATTCAAATAATCGAGACTTTAGATAGCGGTTAAGGTGGAACCGCTATCATATGTTCACTTTTAAGAGCGGTTAACATCTTAACCGCTCTTAAATGTGAACATATGATAGTGGTTCCACGTTAACCGCTATCTAAAATCTCGATTATTTGAAAAAGTGATCGATCATTTGAAATAGTAATCGATCATTTGAAAAATTATATATTCTAAAATATAATTTATTTTAATTTCTATAATATATATATATATATATATATAAATTAAAATAAGTTATATTGTGGAATATATATTTTATATTATAGTAATTAATATAAATTATATTTTAGAATATATATATATATATATATATATATATATATATAATTTTACATCAAAATATATTCAAATAATCGAAACTTTAGATAGCGGTTAAGGTGGAACCGCTATCATATGTTCACTTTTAAGAGTGGTTAACATCTTAACCGCTCTTAAATATGAACATATGACAGCGGTTCCACGTTAACCGCTATCTAAAGTCTCGATTATTTGAAAAAGTGATCGATCATTTGAAATAGTAATCGATCATTTGAAAAATTATATATTCTAAAATATAATTTATTTTAATTTCTATATATATATATATATATATATATATATATAAATGAAAAAAAGTTATATTGTGGAATATATATTTTATATTATAGTAATTAATATAAATTATATTTTAGAATATATATATAATTTTACATCAAAATATATTCAAATAATCGAGACTTTAGATAGTGGTTAACGCTGAACCGTTATCATATATTCACTTTTAAGAGCGGTTAACATCTTAACCGCTCTTAAATGTGAAGATATGATAGCGGTTCCACGTTAACCGCTATCTAAAGTCTCGATTATTTGAAAAAGTGATCGATCATTTGAAATAGTAATCGATCATTTGAAAAATTATATATTCTAAAATATAATTTATTTTAATTTCTATAATATATATATAAATGAAAATAAGTTATATTGTGGAATATATATTTTATATTATAGTAATTAATATAAATTATATTTTAGAATATATATATATATATATATATATATATAATTTTACATCAAAATATATTCAAATAATCGAGACTTTAGATAGCGGTTAAGGTGGAACCGCTATGATATGTTCACTTTTAAGAGCGGTTAACATTTTAACCACTCTTAAATGTGAAGATATGATGGCGGTTCAACGTTAACCGCTATCAAAAGTCTTAATTATTTGAAAAAGTGATCGATCATTTGGAAAAATAATCGATCATTTGAAAAATTATATATTCTAAAATATAATTTATTTTAATTTCTATAATATATATATATATATATATATATATATATATATATAAATGAAAATAAGTTATATTGTAGAATATATATTTTATATTATAGTAATTAATATAAATTATATTTTAGAAAAAAAAAACTATATATATATATATATATATATATATATAATTTTACATCAAAATATATTCAAATAATCGAGACTTTAGATAGCGGTTAAGGTGGAACCGCTATCATATGTTCACTTTTATGAGCGGTTAACATCTTAACCGCTCTTAAATGTGAACATATGATAGCGGTTCCACGTTAACCGCTATCTAAAGTCTCGATTATTTGAAAAAGTGATCGATCATTTGAAATAGTAATCGATCATTTGAAAAATTATTTATTCTAAATTATAATTTATTTTAATTTCTATAATATATATATATATATATATAAATGAAAATAAGTTATATTGTGGAATATATATTTTATATTATAGTAATTAATATAAATTATATTTTAGAATATATATATATATATATATATATATAACTTTATATCAAAATATATTCAAATACTCGAGACTTTAGATAGCGGTTAAGGTGGAACCGCTATCCTATGTTCACTTTTAAGAGCGGTTAACATCTGAAACGCTCTTAAATATGAAGATATGATAGTGGTTCCACGTTAACCGCTATCTAAAGTCTCGATAATTTGAAAAAGTGATCGATCATTTGAAAAATTATATATTGTAAAATATAATTTATTTTAATTTCTATAATATATATATATATATATATATATATATAAATGAAAATAAGTTATATTGTGGAATATATATTTTATATTATAGTAATTAATATAAATTATATTTTATAATATATATATATATATATATATATATATATATATATATAATTTTACATTAAAATATATTCAAATAATCGAGACTTTAGATAGCGGTTAAGGTGGAACCGCTATCATATGTTCACTTTTAAGAACGGTTAACATTTTAACGGCTCTTAAATGTGAAGTTATGATAGCGGTTCCACGTTAACCGCTATCTAAAGTCTCGATTATTTGAAAAGTGATCGATCATTTGGAAAAATAATCGATCATTTGAAAAATTATATATTCTAAAATATAATTTATTTTAATTTCTATAATATATATATATATATATATATATAAATGAAAATAAGTTATATTGTGGAATATATATTTTATATTATAGTGATTAATATAAATTATATTTTAGAATATATATATATATATATATATATACATATAATTTTACATGAAAATATATTCAAATAATCGAGACTTTAGATAGCGGTTAAGGTGGAACCGCTATCATATGTTCACTTTTAAGAACGGTTAACATTTTAACGGCTCTTAAATGTGAAGTTATGATAGCGGTTCCACGTTAACCGCTATCTAAAGTCTCGATTATTTGAAAAAGTGATCGATCATTTGGAAAAATAATCGATCATTTGAAAAATTATATATTCTAAAATATAATTTATTTTAATTTCTATAATATATATATATATATATATATATATATATATATATATATATAAATGAAAATAAGTTATATTGTGGAATATATATTTTATATTATAGTGATTAATATAAATTATATTTTAGAATATATATATATATATATATATATATATATACATATAATTTTACATCAAAATATATTCAAATAATCGAGACTTTAGATAGCGGTTAAGGTGGAACCGCTATCATATGTTCACTTTTAAGAACGGTTAAAATCTTAACCGCTCTTAAATGTGAACATATGATAGCGGTTCCACGTTAACCGCTATCTAAAGTCTCGATTATTTGGAAAAATAATCGATCATTTGAAAAATTATATATTCTAAAATATAATTTATTTTAATTTTTATAATATATATAAATGAAAATAAGTTATAATGTGGAATATATATTTTATATTATAGTAATTAATATAAATTATATTTTAGAATATACATATATATATATATAGATATATATAATTTTACATCAAAATATATTCAAATAATCGAGACATTAGATAGCGGTTAACGCAGAACCGCTATCATATGTTCACTTTTAAGAGCGGTTGTATTTTTAACCGCTCTTAAATGTGAAGATATGATAGCGGTTCCACGTTAACCGCTATCTAAAGTCTCGATTATTTGAAAAAGTGATCGATCATTTGGAAAAGTAATCGATCATTTGTAAAATTATATATTCTAAAATATAATTTATTTTAATTTCTATATATATATATATATATATATATATATATATATATATATAAATGAAAATAAGTTATTTTGTGGAATATATATTTTATATTATAGTAATTAATATAAATTATATTTTAGAATATATATATATATATATATATATATATATATATATATTTCTTTTTTTTTTACATCAAAATATATTCAAATAATCGAGACTTTAGATAACGGTTAAGGTGGAACCGCTATCATATGTTCACTTTTAAGAACGGTTAACATTTTAACCGCTTCTTCAATGTGAAGATATGATAGCGGTTCCACGTTAACCGCTATCTAAAGTCTCGATTATTTGAAAAAGTAATCGATCATTTGGAAAAATAATCGATCATTTGCAAAATTATATATTCTTAAATATAATTTATGTTAATTTGTATAATATATATATATATATATATAAATGAAAATAAGTTATATTGTGGAATATATATTTTATATTATAGTAATTAATATAAATTATATTTTAGAGTATATAACTATATATATATATATAAATAAGTTATATTGTGGAATATATATTTTATATTATAGTAATTAATATAAATTATATTTTAGAATATATATATATATATATATATATATATATATATATAATTTTACAACAAAATATATTCAAATAATCGAGACTTTAGATAGCGGTTAAGGTGGGACTGCTTATCATCCGTTCACTTTTAAGAGCGGTTAACATCTTAACCGCTCTTAAATGTGAAGATATGATAGCGGTTCCACGTTAACCGCTATCTAAAGTCTCGATTATTTGAAAAAGTGATCGATCATTTGAAATAGTAATCGATCATTTGAAAAATTATATATTCTAAAATATAATTTATTTTAATTTCTATAATATATAAATAAATGAAAATAAGTTATATTGTGGAATATATATTTTATATTATAGTAATTAATATAAATGATATTTTAGAATATATATATATATATATATATATATATATATAATTTTACATCAAAATATATTCAAATAATCGAGACTTTAGATAGCGGTGAACGCGGAACCGCTGTCATATGTTCACTTTTAAGAGCGGTTGCATCTTAAACGCTCTTAAATGTGAATATATGATAGCGGTTCCACGTTAACTCGCTATCTAAAGTCTCGATTATTTGAAAAAGTGATCGATCATTTAGAAAAGTAATCGATCATTTGAAAAATTATATATTCTAAAATATAATTTATTTTAATTTCTATAATATATATATATATATATAATTTTACATCAAAATATATTCAAATAATCGAGACTTTAGATAGCGGTTAAGGTGGAACCGCTATCATATATTCACTTTTAAGAGCGGTTAACATTTTAACCGCTCTTAAATGTGAAGATATGATAGCGGTTCCACGTTAACCACTATCTAAAGTCTCGATTATTTGAAAAAGTGATCGATCATTTGGAAAAATAATCGATCATTTGAAAAATTATATATTCTAAAATATAATTTATTTTAATTTCTATAATATATATATAAATGAAAATAAGTTATATTGTGGAATATATATTTTATATTATAGTAATTAATATAAATTATATTTTAGAATATATATATATATATATATATATATGTGTATATATATGTGTATATATATATATATATATATATATATAATTTTACATCAAAATATATTCAAATAATCGAGACTTTAGATAATGGTTAAGGTGGAACCGCTTATCATATCTTCACATTTAAGAGTGGTTAAGATGCAACCGCTCTTAAATGTGAACATATGATAGCGGTTCCACGCTAACCGCTATCTAAAGTCTCGATTATTTCAAAAAGTGATCGATCAATTGAAATAGTAATCGATCATTCGAAAAATTATATATTCTAAAATATAATTTATTTTAATTTCTATAATATATATATATATATATATAAATGAAAATAAGTTATATTGTGGAATATATATTTTATATTATAGTAATTAATATAAATTATATTTATATATATATATATATATATATATATAATTTTACATCAAAATATATTCAAATAATCGAGACTTTAGATAGCGGTTAACGCGGAACCGCTACCATATGTTCACTTTTAAGAGCGGTTGCATCTTAACCACTCTTAAATGTGAAGATATGATAGCGGTTCCACGTTAACCGCTATCTAAAGTCTCGATTATTTGAAAAAGTGATCAATCATTTGGAAAAGTAATCGATCATTTGAAAAATTATATATTCTAAAATATAATTTATTTTAATTTCTATAATATATATATATATATATATATATATATATATATATTCGAAATATAATTTATATTAATTACTATAATATAAAATATATATTCCACAATATTACAATGAAAAGCTTACAATATTCAGATTATTCGTGAGAGAATGAGGGAAGGCTGGGAACTTAGGCTATGAAGGAGTTGGTTGAGGAAGGTAGAGTTTAAGGCTCTAAGAGAGCTGTAAATTCTACTTCAGCAACTGACTCTTTTATAAGCCTTGAAATGTTCCTATTTGGTTCCTATTCTACTTTACAACTGGCACACTATTAACAAGTGGCCGACCAAGAACATAATTACAGGGGACTCATATAAAAGAAAATTACAACTGGCACACCTTTACTTTCGGCGGCCGACGCTAAAAACAAAACTTCATAATTACAATGTTTTTGCTTTTCCTTTGGTGGGGTCCTTTTCTTTTGACGTAGAGAATCTTCTTTCTGAAGGAGGTGAGTTTAGCATCTTTTGGGCGATGGGCCTGATAAGCCCAACTTCTTACTGAGATGCTTTAGAAGGATATTTCGTGTGGGTCTTCTTCTAATCTTTTCATGATAGCATCAATTTTTCTTTGAATTTCTGTTGACGGAATTAGTTGCTAAAATTGATTAAAATCAACTTCTTCTTCTTCATACGGGTCTTGTGCATCTTGAATATTACTGATGGCTTCATCTTCTTCTTCTTCTTCATCTGAGCCCAAGGATGATAAGGCTTCTAACATTTTTAATTTTAATTGGGCCTTTTCTATTTTTGATGATGGGAGGTGTGATAAGTCTATAATAGATTTTCCTTTATCTTTTAAAGAGGGAATGTCTTTTGGTATTGGGCTTCGGATGAGGCCCATTTTCTTCCAATTTTCGAACTTTTCTTCTACATATTGGACTTCGAATTTTTTCCACCAAAAAACTTTGGTTTTTAAACAAAGCGTTTTTGGATAGGTCTCGTCCTTATGCTGATGGATTTCAGGAATGTGGGCCAAAAGCCAGCTTATTCCCATGGTTGAACAGAATTTTATTATTCGAAGATATGGAGGGTATTGAGGAGTAAGGGCTTTATATTTCTGATATATCTTCATGACCTTTTCGGGTATTATGGATTGAACCGGTCCTATTTGATTAAACCAATCAATGAACCAGTTGGGTAATGAATTGGGTATTTCTTTTTTAAAACATATGTACCAAGAATGCCTAGGATTGGTGTCAAAAAGTATTTTGTTCCAGGCTTCTTGATAGTCAAAGTAATTGTATGATGGGGGGTCAAAGGGCCTCGAAAAGCTCTTATCGGTGAATGGATGTTGATTCCACTCTTGGTATGAAATGATTTTGATTATTCTTAATTTTGAGTAACTAATAATAGAGGGATCTCTATCATTAGGGATGGGGGTTATTTCTGCGGAGCCAGTATCTATTAGAATAAATTGATAAAATTTCTTGGTTTTCTTTAAATTTTCTGATTTGGGAATCCAACTCCATCCAGTGGGAGCTAGTCTTTTCAGTATTCCATATATGTCTTCAGTATTCCAATCTTCTTCTACGGTGACTATCTTTTGACATCCTTCTTTAATGTGAAACTCTTTTTTCAGAATTATTTCTGGGGGAGTATTCTGGGTTTTTTGTGGGGTTAAAGGAGTAAACCTATTAGGGGGAGTAGTTATTGAAGTAGGAAGTTTGCGGGTGGTTATTGTTTTCGAATATGAAGGGGCAAAGTCATCTAAGGATAATGTAGATGACTTAGGATTTTCTGGTTTATTCTTTTCTGGGGTATTAGGGTTTTTAGAAGGGGTTGCCATGGGAGTGGCCCTGCAAAAATTCTCTTGTTAGAAAATCTGGAATAGAATTCTCTTTTCCTTTTATAAATTCGATATCAAATTCGAAACAAGATAATAAACTCTGCCATCTGGCAAATATTTGTTTTGAAACTATATTTTTCACATCTTTTTCTAAAACTTCTTTTGCCGATTTGCAATCAATTCTTAATAGAAATTTTTTGTTTATTAGATCATGTTGAAATTTTTGTATATTTAAAACTATGCTTAAAACTTCCTTTTTAATAGTGCTGTAATTTCTTTGTGCTTCATTCCATATTCCTGAGTGGTATCTTACTATTTGTTCGGGAGTATTAGGTAAGTGTTGTTTTAATATACCTCCGTATCCTAAGTCAGAGGCATCAGTTTCTATAATTATTTTTGCATCTGGATTAGGTATTCCTAAACAAGGTAGGGTCTTGACTAATTTTTTAACTTCTATTACTATGTTCGTCATTTCAAGGGTCCAAGGTTTAGGATTTTTTCTCAACCTATTAAAAAGTGGTTTACATATTATTCTAATATTAGGTATAAATTCTGCTACATAATTTAAGCATCCTAAAAATCTTTGTAATTGTAATTTATCTTTTATTTCATTGGGAAATTTTTCTGCAAATTCAATACTGCGTTTAATAGGAGTTATGGTTCCTTGGTTTATATCATGACCTAAAAACCTAATCTGTGTTTGTGCTAATTTTATTTTCTTTTGTGATATTACCATTCCATTTACTTTAATAATATTTTTAAATATTTTTAAATGTTTTTTATGTTGTTCTATGGTTTCAGAAAATATTAATACATCATCAATGTAGACAATGGCAAATCTTGAGTATGGATTTAGTATATCATTCATTATTTTTTGGAATTACGAAGGCGCATTTTTTAATCCCATAGGCATTACGTTCCATTCGTATTGCCCAAAAGGTACAATGAAAGCGGTTTTATATTTATCTTCTTCTTTTAATTTGATTTGATAATATCCACTTTTCATATCAAATTTAGAAAATATAGTGGCTTTATAAATTCTCGCTTATTAATTCGGTTTTATTTGGTAGAGGGTATCTTATCCATTTTAATACTTTATTTAGAGGTTTATAGTTTATTACCATTCTTGGTTCTCCTCTTTCTATTTCGGAGGCATTTTGCACATAAAATGCAGCACAACTCCAAGGCGATTTACTTGGTCTAATAAGTTTTTTATCTAAAAAAGATTTTATTTCTTTTCTCGAGTATTCTAAGGTTTCTTTGTTTAATTGTACTTGGTTTGGCTTTTGTAGGAATATTTCTTTCTGAAAATCCTTCTTCATATGGTAATTCTATTTCGAAAGTATTTCTATTCCAAAAAGCAGTAGGAACTTCTGCACATACTTCTTTTATTATGTCTTGTTCTATATTTTTAAAGTTTTTTATTACTTCGGGATTTTTTAATTGTTCTTCTATTCTTTTGTATGTTATTTCTTGTTTTAAATAGTTTATATGAGTAGTTTTAGCTTCTATTTTTAGTAGAAAATTTTCTTCATTTACATCATTTACTAATAGTATTTCTTTATTTTTTATTGGTTTAATAAATTCGAATAAAAGATTTTTATGGCTTATTCCTTGTTCCGACACTTCAAAGGGGTAAATTAGTGCTAAAAATGGAGTTCCTAATATCATTTCTTCGCTAATGTCGGGAGTTAATATAAAAGTATTTTTAAAACAAGTGCCTTTATTACATATACTAACATTTGATAATTTATATTTTACTTTTAGTCTTTCGAGTTAGTCTGTCCTTAAGGTTTGTAGAGTTTTTTCATAGAATTTTGTAGGTATTAACCCTTCTCTTATACAATTTATATCAGCTCCAGAATCTACCAAAGTCTGTAAATTGTTTATGAAAACTATTTCCAATTTTTAATGTTGCTTTTATATGCCATTTTTGTTGTAAAATTTTTATTTGATTAACCGTTTCAGAGGTTGATTCGGTTTTTAAGGGTTCTTTATTATTTATAATTTTTATTTTTTCCTCTTGTATTTCATTTTTTATCTTTAATTCTACTAATTGAAGTTTTATTTCTTTAATTTCTTCTTTTAAAAGGCTTACTTCTTTTTGTAAGTCTTGTATCTTTACAGTGTTTTTCTTTATTTATGGCTTTTCGTAATATTTTAGAAAAGTCGTAACCACTTACTTCATTTTGTACTTGCTTCTGTTTCTTTTTCACTTAATATTAATGTTTTTAATCTGGTTAAATATTCTAACTTATCTTCTTCATTTGAAAGTTTATCTACCATTTCTAGGGCTATTTTAGTTTCGGTAGTTAGAACATTTATTTTAAATATGCAATCACAATTTTCTTCATCCTCGTTTTCACTCAAATTGGTAGTAGATTCCTCTTCACTCGCTGTTAGGTTCTATTATATTATTAATATCTTCTTCGACTCATATAACAATATTTTTGTTATTTGATTTTTAGTTTCTTCACTCATATCTAAATTTTGTATTCTTTCTTTTACTCTACAATCCTTTTTCATGTGTCCGTATCTTCCACATTTATAGCAGACTATTCCTTTTTTAGGATTGGATTGATAATTATTTGCGAAGGGGCTTGTTTTTATTTTTCTTTTAAAATTTCTAGGGAATTCCTATCATTATTCTGGGAGATTTTTCTTCTAATTATTTGTTTTTTCTTATTTTTTCTAGACGGAGGATCTAATCTTTCGTATCCGTATTGTATACAAAAATCTCCTAATTCTTTATTACCACTCTCTTGTTGTCTTTTAACTTGTTTTTCTAATTTTAGATTATTACATATTTCTAAAGCAGTATTTTTAATAGTTGCAATTATTTTTCCATAGGTTATATCTTGTAATGGTTCAGGGTATTTTTGAACTAATTTTTCTCTTACTTTTATTGCAAATACTGGGGTAATCCTCGCAATGAATCTTTCTTTCCAAAAAGTTTCTTTACAATCTGTTCTAGTCATTACCATAATTATAAAATTATCTACATACCATCTGAAATCTCCTAAGGTGGGACATCTTAGATTATGTAGTAGGGTGCTTGTTTTTTCTTCAAAAGTATTAGAATCGCCCATAAAATTATGTATTATTGAAATTATTAGAGTTTCTACCATTAGCGGTATCTGATGATCTCCTTCTTGTTTTACTGCTTGTTAATATAAATCTTCTTTGATCTGCAGATAAATAATTTTCCCACCATCCTTTTAAAGATCCTGTGAATCCTAGGATTAGTAATTGTATAGTTTTTTCTTCAAGTATTTTTAGCCCTATAGGCTGAAGCGCCCATAGCCATTTCGTTTGTTTTTCTTAGTAACTCGATAATCGGTCATTCCATCTATGTTCCATTCAGTTATTCCTGTTCCATTAAATGCGAGATGGGCTTTCTAAATTCCATTCTTCAAACTGTATATCGGGCAATGTTGGTCTTCTATAATAATTTCTAGTAGTTGGCATGTTATGGGTAGTTGGACTTATATTAAATTTGTTTCCTATTTTATTTATTTCGAAATCTATATTTTCTATGTCTCCTAATTCTTCTTCAGGGATATCTATTACATTTAGTTTTCTTACATTTAATTGTTCTAATTTTATATTTATTTCTTCTAATATTCTATCTGATTGATTTCCTATTTTAAATTCTTTATATTCTTTATCAGATAATCTTATAGGATTTATTAATGATTTTTGTAAGTCAAGTAATTCCTAATGGGTTTTTATTACTTGGTAATTTTTCTTCCTCAATAGTTTTTTGAGCTATTTGATGTAATATTTGATTAGTAAAATTTAATTGATCTGTGTATATTTTGAATATCGTTTATATTAGGAGTCTCATTGCTATTTCTCTTTTCTCCTATCATTTTAAAAGGTGATGCAAGTAACTTCTTTATTTTCAATGTTAGGAAATTTTACTTCTTCTAAAGGAGGAATTTTACTAATAACTTCTTTATTTTTTGTCTTCCATATTTTCTCAGTATTTTGTAATACATTAATTTGTAGATTTTCTAAACAATTTTCTTCAAACCATTTAAAATAGGGTATATTTTCTTGAATTAAATTTAAATGCTCATAATATTTTTCTCGGTATTCTTTTAATTTATTTTGAGAAAAAGTTTTAAAGAACCATTCTCTTTTTTCTTTATTATTTTCTTCTAAAAATTCTTGTCTTAATAAATCTTTATTTATTTCAAATTTTGTAATTACATTTATCATACTATTATCTTGTTGTATTTCGAAGCGATGGGAGAATTTTGTGGTTCATATTCATATTCTGGCATGGGTATTGTAGGATCGTCTTTTATTCCTTTTAATTTTAGACTTCTATGATGTATTAAACTAGATTGATCTATTGACCTTCTAGCGGTTACAAAAGTATTTTTACTAGTTGATTCTCTTTGTGAATTTATTCTTCGTATTGGAGCAAAAGATACTTCTACTGTTCCTCGATTTATATTCGGTTATATTTTCAATTTCTACTCGGTTCTGGGGTTCTGGTTCTAGTAAATCTTCTAATCTCCGACTAAGTCCACTAGATATTTCAGTATGTTTTAATGTTTTTGGAATTACAACTGTTAACCTTTTCTCGGATTTACTAATAGCATAGTTGTTTCATCCTTGGGAGACATTAATAGAGCTCCTGGTGCTAATTGAGTTTTCATTATTTTATAATATATTCTATATATTATTGTTATAGGTATTGATTTTGGATTCCATACATTTTCAGGGATTTTTATGTCTAATATTATGTTATTTTCTGTATTGTGCAAACTTTTAAGGGCTATCGAATAATTAGGATAATTATTTATGTATACTGGTCCATTATGTAAGTTTGTTTCAAACATTGCTAAAATCTGGTTTTCAAGTTTTACTAGTCTATTATCTCTTAAGGCGACAAACATAGGTGTATCTATTCCTTTTCTAAAAAGAGGTTTTATTGCTATTTGTATTGATCCTATATGAAGATATCTATATTCTTTTATATGTTCTGCTATTAATGATTTAGTTATTAAAGGTATTTTTTCATGGCTTGATAATAATTCTATTTCTTTATCTACGGTTTTTACTATGTATTCTGATTTGAACATATCTTTCCAGTTAGTTTTATAAATATTCGATATTTCTAATTTTGGAAGAGTCCATTTATTTAATTGATTTTCTATCTCTGGGATGATTAATTCATGATGAACTAGGTTCATATTACTGGTTTCTTCCTCTGTATTTCTATTTTCTTCTAACTTTTCTTTTCCTTTAGATAAGAGTTTTATTAATTTCGCCATCCTAAGGCCAAGGTCTAAGATTTACGGGAACACCACAGGATTTATTGCCACTTTTGGACTTATAACCTATACCGGCTTACCAACGCTCATCTACCCTCAAAGACTCTTAGGCAAGGTTTGATTAATAAAATTCTTTTCTATTGGGAAAGTTAAGTTTTCAGAAAATAGTAATTCGAAAGAGTAACCAATATTATGAACAAAGTACGTGGCTTTGTTAATTCACACTAAATTATCGGGAATTGAACCTGACTTTTGTGATCCTGGGATAACCTATTATGCATCAAGCAACCCAATCTGGAAGACTAAAGCACCCAGTTTTCCAGCCTTTATACTTTGATTTAAACAAGCAAACAATTTTCTCGATGTGGAGGATCGGCCTAAACCGCAACCACAGGTGCATACTTATTTCAAACAACAACGGATATCAGCGCGAAAATGTTTTCTTCGACTTCGATACCATTTCTGGCACCAATGCGCATTTAAAGGCTGAAGAGAAGAGAGAAGAAGTATAGAAGAAAAGAAGTCTTAATATTACAATGAAAAGCTTATATATATATATATATATATATATATATATATATATATATATATATATATATATATATATATATATATAAAAATGAAAATAAGTTATATTGTGGAATATATATTTTATATTATAGTAATTAATATAAATTATATTTCAGATATATATATATATATATATATATATATATATATATATATATATAATTCTACATCAAAATATATTCAAATAATCGAGACTATAGATAACGGTTAAGGCGGAACCGTTGTCATATGTTCACTTTTAAGAGCGGTTGCATCTTAACCGCTCTTAAATGTGAATATATGATAGCGGTTCCACGTTAACCGCTATCTAAAGTCTCGATTATTTGAAAAAGTGATCAATCATTTGGAAAAGTAATCGATCATTTGAAAAATTATATATTCTAAAATATAATTTATTTTCATTTCTATAATATATATATAAATGAAAATAAGTTATATTGTGGAATATATATTTTATATTATAGTAATTAATATAAATTATATTTTGGAATATATATATATATATATATATATATAATTTTACATCAAAATATATTCAAATAATCGAGACTTTAGATAGCGGTTAACGCGGAACCGCTATCATATGTTCACTTTTAAGAGCGGTTGCATCTTAACCGCTCTTAAATGTGAAGATATGATAGCGGTTCCACGTTAACCGCTATCTAAAGTCTCGATTATTTGAAAAAGTGAACGATCATTTGGAAAAGTAATCGATCATTTGAAAAATTATATATTCTAAAATATAATTTATTTTTATTTCTATAATATATATATATATATATATATATATATATATATTCGAAAATATAATTTATATTAATTACTATAATATAAAATATATATTCCACAATATAACTTATTTTCATTTATATATATATATATATATATATATATATATATATATATAATTTTACATCAAAATATATTCAAATAATCGAGACTTTAGATAGCGGTTAAGGTGGAACCGCTATCATATGTTTACTTTTAAGAGCGGTTAACATCTTAACCGCTCTTAAATGTGAACATATGATAGTGGTTCCACGTTAACCGCTATCTAAAGTCTCGATTATTTGACAAAGTGATCGATCATTTGAAATAGTGATCGATCATTTGAAAAATTATATATTCTAAAATATAATTTATTTTAATTTCTATAATATATATATATATATAAATGAAAATAAGTTATATTGTGGAATATATATTTTATATTATAGTAATTAATATAAATTATCTTTTAGAATATATATATATATATATATATATATATATATATAATTTTACATCAAAATATATTCAAATAATCGAGACCTTAGATAGCGGTTAAGGTGGAACCGCTATCATATGTTTACTTTTAAGAGCGGTTAACATCTTAACCGCTCTTAAATGTGAACATATGATAGCTGCAACATCCTAATTTTCAGTAACTCTACAACTTTTGTCAAAAATTTTATTAATTAAATTATTAAGAATTGGGGAAAGTGACTATAGAGTTTTATGTTGGTTAGATTATTTGTGATTTTTAGAAATTTTCTGGAAGAAAAAAAAAATATAGTAAAATAATAATAATAAAATAATAATATAATAATAATATAAAAAAAAAAAGTGATTTTGACTTTTAAAAAGGTATTCTCCCTGTAACTTCCGTAAGTTCTTCCCTTCTCCCATTTTCTCACTTTCTCTCAAACCCTTCTCACTTTGGAGTTTGATTTTGAGGGAAAAATATTGATTTTCTTGAGAAACTCCAAGAGGTAAGTTTGTTTCTCTCAATCTTCTCTACATTTCTACCATTTTATTTTTTAAAACGGTGCATTTTCAAAAAATTTCCTCACTTGGCTAAGCTTGAATGGGAGTAGAAAGAGGGTTATTGTAGGTTTTACACTTAAGACACTAGAATAATACTTAGAATTGAGGATTAGAAGTGATTAAACTAAAAACCTTAAGCACCCTAATTCGTAAGTCACTGTTCATTGAATTTTGGGACGTTTGTGAACAGAATTATTAATTAGTATCTTCATAAAAGTTGTAGCCCTTTAAGTTATAGAAATTTAGAAACTTGTTTCACATCAAACGGATATTTTTAGCTCAAGTTATGTTCATTTTACTGTCAAGTGTTATAGCTGTGAAGTTAAGAGGTTGTCCTGTTTCAACAGCCTCGGTTTTTGAATTACTGGGATTTATACGTGTGAAATTAGGACTTGATTCCTTCATAAAAGTTGTAGACAATTATATTTCCGAAATTTAGAAATTTGTTTCATGTCAATAGCTTATGTGTAGCATGATTTATGGTCAAATTACCAAGGCATGTTCAGAGTGTTATTGTAGTTGAGCCATGTTGAAAACAACCAATGTAAACTGAAAAACTGCATTTATTCTATAGGGTATTTGAATTTATTTCCTTCATCAATATTGTAGGTAATTAAGTTATTGAAATTTTGGCTCTGACCTCATGCCAAAACAGCTTATATAACTCTAGAAAATTCTGAAATACTGAACCTTGTCCATATTTGTTATTAGGATTCTTCCTACTCTAAGTGTATTACTTCCATTACTCTCTTCTACTTGTATTAATTCCATTAGCATCAATTTAAGCCCTAGAAATGATTTTATAACTCAAAGAACCATAGTCTTGAATTTTAGAATTTTAGGCTATGAAGGAGGTGAGATTTTAGAGGTCTAATATGGTTGGAATTAAGGATTTAATTGGGGTATTTAATTGGCATGTAGGAGACTACTTAGAGGTGCAAAGAGGAGACCCAAAGACTTGATAGATTATTTGATCAAGAGTTACTCTTCACCAAGTTACAACATAAGGTAAGGGGTAGGATAACTTTTATAATTCATTTTTGCTTGAAATAGCATTGAGAAGAAGTCCCTTACTTCTAAGTTAATTAGAAATTTATTTGGAATTATTTGAATGCTATTTCTATTTTTATGAATTTTTAAAGTTTTAAGATTATGTGAAATTTATGGCTTCTAAATGGAGCAACTTGAGTGTATGGAACCTTGTATGATTATAAGGCATCCATGAATGTTGTTTGAATCGATTGCTTAATCATTAGTAATTTTATATGATTTATTGATGAATTTAGATTGAGAATTAGCCTATTTCTATGTTTAGGATTCTGATAATTGCTTTAAATTGATTATTGAGATATATTGTATGTATGTTATGAAGCATGATAAGTAGAAAATTATTGTGCAATATTTTTGTTAAGATGGATTAGCATATAGAATTGCATTGTATAATTTGGTGGAATGGAGGAAAGGTGTGAGAAATGAACTATGTGAGAAAGAAAACTATTTTTTTTTATATATTAAATTGAATTTTATAATTTAATTATGAAGTGAATTTTATATTTTTATTTAATTAATAAATCATAATAAAGTGAATGTTAGTATTAAAGGTGTCACAATTAGTGGTATCAGAGCAGTTCTTTCCTATAGGCCCGGGGAAAGGCCTAATATGCTTGTCTGTGTGCTCTTGTATTGTTATTTTCGACAGAAAGTAGTGATGTGAAATTTGTAATGTGGAGTAATTCTTAGTTTATCTAGTTTTACTTCACATATATAGAGGGAATTGATTGAATTTGTGATTGCAGGAAGTGATGGCAGGAAGAGGTAGAGGACGTGGTAATGCTCTTTTGAATGAATTGCTAGAAAGAATGGTTGGAGTGTTAGAGAGACAACCAGCAGGACAAGTTGGTACTCATAGTCTAGAAAGTTTTATGAAGAACAACCCTCCAAAGTTCAAAGGTGGATTTGATCCAGATGGAGCCCAGTTATGGATTGAAGAGTTAGAGAAGATCTTCATAGCAATGAATTGTCCAGATGCCAGTAAGGTTACATTTGCAGCTTATTTATTTCAAGGGGAAGTCGAACATTGGTGGAGGTACACTAGACAACAATTGGAGGATGCAGGAGGAGTAATCAATTGGGAAGTATTTAAGCAGAGATTTTTAGAAAAGTATTTTCCTGAAGATTTGAGAAGGAGGAAGGAAGTGGAATTCCTGAATTTGAAGCAAGGAGGTATGTCTGTGGGGGAGTACGCGGCAAGGTTTGATGAATTATCCAAGTACTGTCCGTATTTCAACAATAATGGTGATGATCGCTCACGATGCACTAAGTTTGAAAGTGTGTTGCGTCTTGACATCAAGCTGACAATAGGATACCAGGAGATTACTCATTTCCCAACGCTCGTACATAGATGTCGTATTTATGAGGATGATGCTAAGGCCAAACAGGCACATTGGAAAAATTCAGGACCTCAGCGAAATTTTCTACAGAGAAAAGGACAATCCTATGATAGAGGAAAACCTTACCAACCTTCTCAAAGGCAGCAAAGATTCTCATATGGAGGAAGTGGGTATCAACCACCAGTGGGAAGTTCAAGTAGATCAAGTGGATTCAGTGAAAAATGTTTTATTTGTGAAGGACCACATCTTGCACGAGATTGCCCGAAAAAGAACTATAATTGTTTTAAGTGTGGAAAGCAAGGTCACATTATTCGTGATTGTCCCGAGTGGAAGAAGGAGAACAACAGCTTTAAGAGTCATGCCTGGTAGTAGCGAGTGGCGTAGGGTTAACGAGTAACCAACCTGGGAGGCCAACGACACAAGGAAAAGTTTTTGCAATGAGTGGAGAAAAGGCATCTCAATCTGACTCTATGATACAGGGTAAATGTCTCATAAATGGGAATATCCTAAATGTATTGTATGATTCTGGAGCATCTCATTCTTTTATTGCTGAAGCTTGTGTGAGAAGATTGCAATTACCTGTTATTGCTTTGCCATATGACTTGTTTGTTTCTACTCCTGGCGGTACTCCTATAGTTATTGCCAAGGCTTGTTTGAATTGTCCTATTGTTGTAGAAAGTAGAAATCTTTCTCGCAAATTTGTTTTGTTTGCCTCTCCCCGATTTAGAAATCATCCTAGGACTAGATTGGCTATCTTCCAACCATGTTCTGTTAGGACTGCCACACTAAAACCATAGCTTTTGGTGAATCCTTGAACCCATCATCAGAGAATTTGAGATTTCTAACTGCGAGCCAAGTTAATGCTTCTTTGAAAGAGGGAGCACAGTTATGTATGATGTTACTCTCTCTAAAAGGAGAAAAAGAATTTAGAATAGAGAATCTGCCTATTGTGTGTGACTACCCTGAAGTATTTCCGGATGATATTCCTTGATTACCACCAGAACGAGAAGTTGAATTTGCAATAGATTTGATCCCTGGAGCCGGACCTATTTCAATAGCACCATATAGAATGTCACCATTGGAATTATCAGAATTGAAGAAGCAGTTAGAAGAGATGTTGGAAAACCAGTTTGTGAGACCAAGCGTTTCTCCTTGGGGAGCTCCAGTGCTCGTTGGTGAAGAAGAAAGATGGAACAATGAGATTGTGTGTGGATTATCGTCAACTAAACAAGGTTACAATCAAGAATAAGTATCCGTTACCAAGAATTGATGATTTGATGGATCAACCGAGAGGTGCAACTATATTTTCCAAAATTGATTTGAAGTCGGGATATCATCAGATTAGGGTTAAGCCGGAGGACATACCGAAGACTGCTTCAGGACCCGATATGGACACTATGAATATTTGGTTATGCCATTTGGTGTGACTAATGCTCCTGCGATATTCATGGATTACATGAATAGGATCTTTCATCCATATTTGGATAAGTTTGTGGTAGTATTCATTGATGACATTTTGATTTATTCTAAGACCAAGGAAGAACATGCGGAACATCTCCAAGCAAGTGTTGGAAGTTTTGAAGGAGAAACAGCTTGTATGCTAAGTTGGAAAAGTGTGAGTTTTGGTTGGAGAAGGTGAGTTATTTAGGTCATGTGATTAATAAAGATGGCATTTCGTAGATCCGATGAAAGTGGAAAGCTGTATTGCAATGGGAAAGACCAAAGAGTATTACTGAGATTCGTAGCTTTTTAGGTCTAGCTGGATATTATAGGAGATTCATTGAGGGATTCTCAAAGATAGCCTTACCTTTGACCAAGTTGACTCGTAAAGGACAACCCTTTGTATGTACGAGTCGATGTGAGGAGAATTTTCAAAAGTTGAAAGATAAATTGACTTCTGCTCCAAGTATTGATACTTCCAAACCCTCATGAGAATTTTGAAGTGTATTGTGATGCATCGAAGCAAGGGTTAGGCTGTGTATTAATGCAGAATAGAAATGTAGTGGCATATGCTTCAAGGCAGTTGAGACCGCATGAAGTAAATTACCCTACACATGATCTCGAGTTGGCAGCTGTGGTGTTTGCATTGAAGATTTGGAGACACTATCTATACGGTGCAAGATTTGAAGTTTTCAAGTGACCATAAGAGTCTTAAGTATTTGTTTGATCAAAAAGTGTTGAATATGAGGCAACGTCGATGGACAGAATTTTTGAAGGACAATGACTTTGAACTTCATTATCACCCGGGAAAGCCAATGTAGTGGCAGATGCTTTAAGCCGAAAGTCTTTGTATATGTCAACAATGATGGTCGAGAATTGGACTTGGTGGAAAAATTGAGAGATTTGAATTTAGCTATGGAGATAACTCCCAAAAGTTTTAAGTTTGGAACTTTGAAGATAACTAGCAATTTTCTTGAACAAGTTAAGGCAGCACAATTAACGGATGAATTTTTGCAAGGCAAGAAGACTTTGGTATCTCAAGGAAAAGAAAACGATTTTCAGGAAGACACAAGTGGAATTTTGAGATTCAGAGATCGAATTTGTATTCCGCAAGATGATGAAATCAAGAAGATGATTTTAGAGGAAGCCCATAAGAGTAAGTTGAGTATTCACCCAGGAACTACCAAGATGTACCAAGATTTGAAGAAGTTATTTTGGTGGTCAGGAATGAAAAGATCGATGGCAGAGTACGTAGCATCTTGTTTGGTATGTCGGAAAGTAAAGGTTGAACATCAAAGGCCCACGGAATGTTACAATCTTTGGATATCCCAGAATGGAAATGGGACAACATAACAATGGATTTCGTAACTGGATTGCCAAGAACTCCTACAAGATATGATGCAATTTGGGTAATTATTGACAGATTGACTAAGTCAGCGCATTTTCTACCTATCAACATTCATTATTCATTGGAAAAATTGACACAAGTATATCTTAAGGAGATAGTGAGGTTACACGGCGTACCTTTAAGTATTGTATCTGACAGAGATCCACGTTTTACTTCCAAGTTTTGGGGAAGTTTGCAACAAGCATTAGGGACAAAGCTTCGATTGAGTTCAGCTTATCATCCGCAGACGGATGAACAGTCAGAAAGAACAATTCAATCTCTTGAAGACCTTCTACGAGCTTGCATTATGGAATTCCAGGATACTTGGGACAAGTCTCTGCATTTGATTGAATTCACCTACAATAACAGTTTTCATACAAGTATTGGGATGGCACCATATGAAGCTCTTTATGGAAGGAAGTGTAGGACACCTTTATGTCGGTATGACTCGGAGAGAATCTTATTTTGGGACCATAAATTGTACAACAAACTACCGATAAAGTAAAGATCATTCAAGAAAAGATGAAGACAGACACAGAGTAGACAAAAGAGTTATTATGACAAGAGGAGAAAGCCGTTGGAATTTGAAGAGGGTGACCATGTATTCCTGAGAGTTACACCTACTACTGGAGTTGGAAGAGCTCTGAAATCTCGAAAACTCACCCCAAAATTTATTGGTCCTTACCAAATTCTAAAAAAGATTGGCCTTGTGGCTTATCAAATAGCCTTACCTCCAATTCTTTCAAACCTCCATAATGTTTTTCATGTCTCACAACTCAGAAAGTATATTTCTGATCCTTCTCACATCATTGAACTCGATACAGTACAATTGAAGGATAATCTAACCTATGAAGCACCACCTGCGTGTATCGTGGATCAAAGGATGAAACACTTACATGGAAAAGATATACCTCTAGTTAAGGTCGTATGGAGTGGAATAGGTGATGAAGATGCAACATGGGAGTTAGAGAGCAAAATGAGGGAATCTCACCCTCATCTTTTCCCATAAGGTAAGCAAATTTTGAGGACGAAATTTTTTTTTAGTGGGGGAGAATTGTAACATCCTAATTTTTAGTAACTCTACAACTTTTGTCAAAAATTTTATTAATTAAATTATTAAGAATTGGGGAAAGTGACTATAAAGTTTTATGTTGGTTAGATTATTTGTGATTTTTAGAAATTTTCTGGAAAAAAAATATATAATAAAATAATAATAATAAAATAATAATATAAAAAAAAAAAGTGATTTTGACTTTTAAAAAGGTATTCTCCCTGTTACTTCCGTAAGTTCTTCCCTTCTCCCATTTTCTCACTTTCTCTCAAACCCTTCTCACTTTGGAGTTTGATTTTGAGGGGAAAATATTGATTTTCTTGAGAAACTCCAAGAGGTAAGTTTGTTTCTCTCAATCTTCTCTACATTTCTACCATTTTATTTTTCAAAACGGTGCATTTTCAAAAAAATTCCTCACTTGGCTAAGCTTGAATGGGAGTAGAAAGAGTGTTATTGTAGGTTTTACACCTAAGACACTAGAATAATACTTAGAATTGAGGATTAGAAGTGATTAAGCTAAAAACCTTAAGCACCCTAATTTGTAAGTCACTGTTTATTGAATTTTGGGACGTTTGTGAACAGAATTAGGAATTAGTATCTTCATAAAAGTTGTAGCCCTTTAAGTTATCGAAATTTAGAAACTTGTTTCACATCAAACGGATATTTGTAGCTCAAGTTATGTTCATTTTACTGTCAAGTGTTATAGCTGTGAAGTTAAGAGGTTGCCCTGTTTCAACAGCCTCGGTTTTTGAATTACTGGGATTGATACGTGTGAAATTAGGACTTGATTCCTTAATAAAAGTTGTAGAAAATTATATTTCTGAAATTTAGAAATTTGTTTCATGTCAATAGCTTATGTGTAGCATGAGTTATGGTCAAATTACCAAGGCATGTTCAGAGTGTTATTGTAGTTGAGCCATGTTGAAAACAACCAATGTAAACTGAAAAACTGCATTTATTCTATAGGGTATTTGAATTTATTTCCTTCATCAATATTGTAGGTAATTAAGTTATTGAAATTTTGGCTCTGACCTCATGCCAAAACAACTTATATAACTCTAGAAAATTCTGAAATACTGAACCTTGTCCATATTTGTTATTAGGATTCTTCCTACTCTAAGTGTATTACTTCCATTACTCTCTTCTACTTGTATTAATTCCATTAGCATCAATTTAGGCCCTAGAAATGATTTTATAACTCAAAGAACCATAGTCTTGAATTTTAGAATTTTAGGCTATGAAGGAGGTGAGATTTTAGAGGTCTAATATGGTTGGAATTAAGGATTTAATTGGGGTATTTAATTGGCATGTAGGAGACTACTTAGAGGTGCAAAGAGGAGACCGAAAGACTTAATAGATTATTTGATCAAGAGTTACTCTTCACCAAGTTACAACATAAGGTAAGGGGTAGGATAACTTTTATAATTCATTTTTGCTTGAAATAGCATTGAGAAGAAGTCCCTTACTTCTAAGTTAATTAGAAATTTATTTGGAATTATTTGAATGCTATTTATATTTTTATGAATTTTAAAAGTTTTAAGATTATGTGAAATTTATGGCTTCTAAATGGAGCAACTTGAGTGTATGGAACCTTGTATGATTATAAGGCATCCATGAATGTTGTTTGAATCGATTGCTTAATCATTAGTAATTTTATATGATTTATTGATGAATTTAGATTGAGAATTAGCCTATTTCTATGTTTAGGATTCTGATAATTGCTTTAAATTGATTATTGAGATATATTGTATGTATGTTATGAAGCATGATAAGTAGAAAATTATTGTGCAATATTTTTGTTAAGATGGATTAGCATATAGAATTGCATTGTATAATTTGGTGGAATGGAGGAAAGGTGTGAGAAATGAACTATGTGAGAAAGAAAACTATTTTTTTTATATATTAAATTGAATTTTATAATTTAATTATGAAGTGAATTTTTATATTTTTATTTAATTAATAAATATTTTTCAAAAGTATTGGAATAATTTTGATCTAGGAGAAAACAAGTAATTGTAAGTGAAAATGAATTTTTAATAATTTTGAGGAAATTATTTGCAATTATTATTATTATTTAAGAAAAATAAATTAAAATTGAGAAAATTATGATTTTGAGTGATGATGAATATGATGAGGTGGAAGGATGGTTTGGTGAAAAGTAGAAGTGTTCTGGGCTGTTTTTGGTTATTTTACGTGTGTTAAAAATTTTGGGAATGTCCGATTTACAGTGGAAACTCTCGTGATTTTTCTTAAGAAATAACCTAGTATTATTTTGAAGAAGTTAAGATGTGATTTAAGTATAATGAGGTGAAACAAATTTGAAAGAGTGTGAAGAAGTTATGATAAGTCATGCATCATGTTCATGAGTCGGAGATTGAGTGTATGAGGAGGATATGGAAAATCGTGGTCTGCTCCATGCTAACCTCTGGGATGATTGAGTGTGATCGAGCTCATATGTGGCTCAGGCTCGCTACCTAAGCCGTGAGACTCTCACTATCAAGCTTGATTATCCCGACTAAAGCCCCGTGGTTTCTCATGATCGGTTGAGCTGGACAAGTAATTATGAGTATACTACCACAAGGCGGTGAGAGGTTCCAGTGAAACTCGCCGATCCTTCTCGAAAAGAAAAAAAAAGAAAAGAGAAAGTGGTTTTGGGATCCCCATGGTCTTGCATACTAGGATGTGTCTTAGAAAAGATTAGTGAATACATTGCATTCATAATATCATATCATTTGTGTGTTGATTACTAGTATGTTTGTATATGTAATTTCTAATTAACCCAATGTTATTTGCATGCTCTAAGTGAATATAAAGTTTCTTACCCTTTCTGTGCATGTATTGTTATTATGAAATGTTTGCATAGGTGACGTTGAACACAACTCATCCCCGGTATCATCTCCAAGTAAAGTTTAAATACGATCATTGCAAGTACTAAGTAGAAGACTTGATCTGACACCACTACAGATGCTACAAGAGATACTTCATTTTAGTGGACGTACAAAATATATCTCCTCTTTAGTTGGGTTGTATAATTAGTTTGTCTAGTTAGTTTGTTTGCTCTGGTATTGTGAACCCTTGTTAGGTGTATTTTGGGATGACTTTATGTATATTTACTATCTAGTTATACTTGACACTTATGAATGATATGTATATTAATAACTAAGTGTATGTTCTAATTATTTTGTACCTTACTTCTACAAGAGTGTATTGGTAATAAAATATTAAGAGGAACCAATAATAATTAATAAATCATAATAAAGTGAATGTTAGTATTAAAGGTGTCACAACAATGCAGTTACACGCTAACCGCTATCTAAAGTCTCGATTATTTTACAAAGTGATCGATCATTTGAAATAGTAATCGATCATTTGAAATATTATATATTCTAAAATATAATTTATTTTAATTTCTATAATATATATATAAATGAAAATAATGTTATATTGTGGAATATATATTTTATATTATAGTAATTAATATAAATTATATTTTAGAATATATATATATATATATATATATATATATATATAATTTTACATCAAAATATATTCAAATAATCGAGACTTTAGATAGCGGTTAAGGTGAAACCGCTATCATATGTTCATTTTTAAGAGCGGTTAACATCTTAACCGCTCTTAAATGTGAACATATGATAGCGGTTCCACGTTAACTGCTATCTAAAGTCTCGATAATTTGAAAAAGTGATCGATCATTTGAAATAGTAATCGATCATTTGAAAAATTATATATTCTAAAATATAATTTATTTTAGTTTCTATAATATATATATAAATGAAAATAAGTTATATTGTGGAATGTACATTTTATATTATAATAATTAATATAAATTATATTTTAGAATATATATATATATATATATAAAAAAAAATTTTACATCAAAATATATTCAAATAATCGAGACTTTAGATAGTGGTTAAGATGGAACCGCTATCATATGTTCACGTTTAAGAGCGGTTAACATTTTAACCACTCGAAATGTGAAGATATGATAGTGGTTCCACGTTAACCGCTATCTAAAGTCTCGATTATTTGAAAAAGTGATCGATCATTTGGAAAAATAATCGATCATTTGAAAAATTATATATTCTAAAATATAATTTATTTTAATTTCTATAATATATATATATATATATGTATATATATATATATATAAATGAAAATAAGTTATATTGTCGAATATATATTTTATATTATAGGAATTAATATAAATTTTATTTTAGAATATATATATATATATATATATATATATATATATATATATATAATTTTACATCAAAATATATTCAAATAATCGAGACTTTAGATAGCGTTAAGGTGGAATCGCTATCATATGTTCACTTTTAAGAGCGGTTAACATCTTAACCGCTCTTAAATGTGAACATACGATAGCGGTTCCACGTTAACCGCTATCTACAGTCTCGATTATTTGAAAAAGTGATCGATCGTTTGAAATAGTAATTGATCATTTGAAAAATTATATATTCTAAAATATAATTTATTTTAATTTCTATAATATATATATATATATATATATATTCTAAAATATAACTTATTTTCATTTATATATATATATATATATATATATATATATGTATATAATTTTACATCAAAATATATTCAAATAATCGAGACCTTAGATAGCGGTTATGGTGGAACCGCTATCTAAAGTCTCGATTATTTGAAAAAGTGATCGATCATTTGAAATAGTAATCGATCATTTGAAAAATTATATATTCTAAAATATAATTTATTTTAATTTCTATAATATATTTATATAAATGAAAATAAGTTATATTGTGGAATATATATTTTATATTATAGTAATTAATATAAATTATATTTTAGAATATATATATATATATATATATATATATGTAATTTTACATCAAAATATATTCAAATAATCGAGACTTTAGATAGCGGTTAATGCGGAACCGCTATCATATGTTCACTTTCAAGAGCGGTTGCATCTTAACCGCTCTTAAATGTGAAGATATGATAGCGGTTCCACGTTAACCGTTATCTAAAGTCTCGATTATTTGAAAAAGTGATCGATCATTTGGAAAAGTAATTGATCATTTGAAAAATTATATATTGTAAAATATAATTTATTTTAATTTCTATAATATATATATATATATATATATATATATATAAATGAAAATAAGTTATATTGTGGAATATATATTTTATATTATAGTAATTAATATAAATTATATTTTAGAATATATATATATATATATATATATATATAAAATTTTACATCAAAATATATTCAAATAATCGAGACTTTAGATAGCGGTTAAGATGAAACCGCTATCATATGTTCACTTTTAAGAGCGGTTAACATTTTAACCGCTCTTAAATGTGAAGATATGATAGCGGTTCCACGTTAACCGCTATCTAATTCTCGATTATTTGAAAAAGTGATTGATCATTTGGAAAAATAATCGATCCTTTGAAAAATTATATATTCTAAAATATAATTTATTTTAATTTCTATATATATATATATATATATATATATATAAATGAAAATAAGTTATATTGTGGAATATATATTTTATATTATAGTAATTAATATAAATTATATTTTAGAATATATATATATATATATATATATATATATATATATATATAAATTTTACATCAAAATATATTCAAATAATCGAGACTTTAGATTGCGGTTAAGGTGGAACCGCTATCATATGTTCACTTTTAAGAGCGGTTAACATCTTAACCATTCTTAAACACTACTACGAGAATGAGCATTCAACGTCGGGTGTAGAAGGCATTCAACGTCGGTTCGAATGACGTCGTTGAATCAGGCGTCGTTGAATGTCAAAGGATTCTACGTTGGTTCAGAATACCCGACGTTGAAAGTGTTAGACATCTACGTCGGTTAAGCAAATGTCCGTCATAGAAATGAGTAAATTCTACGTCGGTTATTCACCTAACCGACGTTGAAAGTTATATATACAACGTCGATTATTGCATTAACTGACGTTGTAACGAATATACGACGTCGTTTAATGCCATAATCGACGTTGTATATTCGTTACAACGTCGGTTAATGCAATAACCGACGTAGAATATCCCTTTTTTTTAAAAAAAGTTGGTCTGTTTTTGTGCCACCTTACACGACCTGCTATAATCTCAGTCCAGACAGTATATTTATTTCACCAGACAGTATATATAAAATGATATATATATATATATATATATGTGTGTGTGTGTGTGTGTGTGTGTGTGAAAATCAGCCAAATTATGTACATAATTACACAAAAAATTATCAATCAATCCTATTCCTAACTACTTGTACAAACTTTTTTGCCCATTTGTTTCTAACCATGTCTATAGTATCCATAGGCAAATACACTAAAAATGACTAAATATGTTAAAAATAACTATTAAATTTGAACGTAAATTAATAGATAGTATAATATATATAAAGGCTACTTACTTTGATAAAATTCCAATTTGGAGTTGTGCTTTTACTTGTGTGTTTTCCATCTAATGTACTATAAACCTTTAAAGCACTATATATTGAAAAGAAGGGGCTTAGAAATAGAATAATCAAGATGTTTAGACATAATATAATAAATACTTACTCGTTTACAATATTTTTTAGCTCCATGTCAGGTTTTCTTCCCAATGAGCGAGAACCAACACACAAGATTCTGCTTTGGACAAATAACTAATAGCTGCCAGTGGTTTACGTATATACACATGATTAGAATCTCATAAAAAAACTTGTGTAAAACCGGAAGAGGCTGGGATAACTTACGAATGATGGTATGCTCCAAGGTAAATATCTCTTTTAGAAACAGTCATCCAATTCTGCATTTAACTGAGAATTTGATCACGCTTATTCCAGACTTTTGTATGGATTGAGGCTCGAAGAATCCATACACATGACCAATGCCCTGCTCCACTATCATTTCGTGTATCATCCTAAAATATGCCAATTTAAGTGAACTTATAGCTTATATATTTACTAAAATGAAAAGAGTCATGAAAGATATGAACTTACAATGTCCAAAATTGTAAAACAGCCTATATTTAGACATTGATTGCCCATCCCAATCTCCAGGGCATCGAGTGTGGGAAATGTATAGGGGGATATTGCTAGAAGCCATCCCAAATAATGTACAATCCCATGGAACTTGGAATGACTGCAAATACAATTGTGGGGAAAGAGACAAGAGATCAAAAATTGGATTTGGAGAAGTCTCCACAACTCGGTGTCTTCTCCTTAGATGCGTAAGGAGTGGCAATAGCTTTACCCAAGTCTTTTGGCTGCCGAACATCCTACATATTTTATAAAATATAATCATAAACAATAAATCAATTTATTTATGTGTTAGATGTATTATAACCATACATATACATACATTTGCCATGATTGACCTAACTAAATGTCGGGGCCAAGTAATGAAGGTCTGAAGGGCTTGGCCCACTGTCTGCACCTCTTCAGTGGGGATAGGGACACTAGTCGCAATGTCAACCACCTTTTCAACCACTAATTTGACCAAGTTAGGATCCAAAGGCACATTGTGGATGGTTGAAGCCCCTTCATGAACTGATCCATGGGCCACTAGCCTTAGACCTTCATCTACCTCAACCCACAAGCCATATCGATCATCCTTTGTGGATTCAGGATGAATAGATGCCACCTCAGGTGTGACCTCGATAGTGGCTTCAGCACAACTGCCCTTTGTGCTAACTCTTGGACCTACAAATACAGTAAATTCCAATAAGGACTAAGATTTTAGAAACATAAGTCAAGTACCAATTTGTGGTTGAAAATGCACCTGATGGAGGATGAGCATCGACAAATGAAGTACCCATGGAGGTCATACGCGAGAACTCGCTCCGCACACGTGCGGTGATGGTCTCCTCAAGTCGTGCGCCGATGGCAGGAGTCAACTCTTCCTCCAATTTTGCCCCGATGGCTGGTGTCAATTTCTCCGTAAGAGCCATCTCCAAGGCAGCAATATCTTCTTGGCTCGGGGATGTGGAGGTGCGGATATCCTGTGATGGTGGTCCAAAATACCGTCGGACACCCACACCTTGGCCAACAGCTCGAACACGACCTGGATGTTCTGGTCGTCCAATAGCAGTGGTCAAGATATCCTAACGACCAGAAGGGATGAAAGTTCCCTGTGTACACTGCTCCTCCAAGGCATCCTACATTATAAAAGTTAATTTTATTAATGAACAAGTTACATATAACTAATTCAAAGTAAATTAACTTCTTTTACTTACAATCCGAGCAGCAATTTCTCGGGCTTCCTGCGATGTCATGTCACCAGAAGGCTTTGTACGAGCCCTCTTCCACTTCTGGTGACGTTTTGGAGGAGATGGTGGAGGAATCTGCTCTTCGCTTAAACCAGAAGAGGCTAACTCCGGCTATCGAAGTCTCATCTTCTCCTCCATCATCTTCTTTGTCAATAGGTCGTACCCACCACGAGACAGAAGGTGGGGGGTGACATTCTTGCTCTGAATGTCTTTTGCTTTTTGTCTTCTTTCCTGCAACATAATTGAACACAATATTAGATACACAACTCATTATAAAATGTTCAAGTCAATTAAGCCATTAACATTACCTCCCACTCTGAACCAGTCCTACTATGTACAAATTTCTTCCAAGTGTCCTCATCTATGCCATATCTTTGGCAAGGGGTTAATCCCTTCCTAACTTTGTCCTCAGCATACACCCATTTAGTGGTCAATGTGGACTTGAACTGTCTCCACATTTTTGCTATGGCTATCATTATCTTCCTCCTCACATCCTCAAAATTGACTATATCAAAGTGTTCCTACAGTAGCAAACAAGTTTTAGTTAACCAATTGATAATAATGTATAAACAATATAAACAACTAAATACACATACTTACAAGAAGATCTTGCCATAACAAGTTCTTCACAGTTTCCTCCACATGATCCCAAGTAGGATGGAGAATAGATATCTACACAACTTAAACAACATAAGTATCAACAATATATTTGAAATGAAATTAACTTTGAAATAGAATAAATACCTTCTCTCTAGCTAGTGTACCCAAGTAGCTACTAAATTGGGTACTAAAGGGACCTGACACCTTGCCGATCCTAGGATCAACGCACACATATAACTTCCGGCCGGATATGTGTCTAACGGTCAAGCCTTTCAACCGTGTAGATTTTCGACTCCTCTTACCGGAAAATGTCTTTCCGGATGCCTCGAGGAGATGGTGGTGGAGATGGTGGAGATGGTGGAGGAGATGGTGAAGGACATGCCATTTACCCGTAATGAAAAAAACATAGAATTATATCAATACACATGCAAAGTCTCCTCAATTACATGTTAAAAAAATAAACAAATAGAAACATAACTTAGATTGTATTAATATTTTCCCATATGCCTTCATCATGGTCATTGCGAGTAGCATGAACAAAGTCCTCTTCCAATTGGGATATAGCAATAGGCAACCGTGGTGAATTTTGAATGTTAATAAAATCATCTAATTCTTCTCTATTCTCATTTGTGACATCAATCATTTTTCCTTTGAGGACAACTGACCACCTATCATTTGATGGATCAGTGACATAAAACACTTGTTTTGCCTGGTATGCCATTATGAAGGGTTCTTCCTTATGACCAATCTTGTTTATATCAATCAAAGTAAATCCCATTTGGTCTCTTTGGACACCAGTATTGCTATCAACCCATTTACATTTAAATAAAGGCACTTTGAATTTAGTATAGTCGACCTCCCAAATCTCCTCAATGACTCCAAAGTAACTAATTGATGCCATGATGGGGTTTTTGTCCTTTGCACTAGAAAAGTGCATAAATGTTGCCTCAATAGATACTCCACTATTCTGGACTGTACTTTTGTCATCTTGTGCCTTCGTATAGAATGAGTATTTGTTAATGTCATACCCTTGCCAAGTTATAACATTATATCTAGGCTCATGTGCTAGCCATTTCAAGTGTATCGAGGCATTGTCACTTGAAAATATTTTGCTTTGAAACCAATTGATAAAGTTGTTGTTATGCTCTTTCATCAACCACCTTTCACCCATTTTGGGGTTTAGGTCCTTTAACATTACTTTATGCGCATCTATGTAAGGAATAACCTCTTCTGTATTGTTCAAAATATACAAGTGGGCGGTGGTCAACTCTACATGATCTTTTGTTTGAATTCTAATACCACGAGTTCCCTTACCATTTAGCCTATCATCATGACGATTTCTAGGTACACCCACAGTGTACGACTCTTGCCAAGTAATCTCGAACAAAATTCTATGGCTTCTTCTATAATATACCGCTCAACAATTGAAGCTTCGAGTCTCGTATGGATTTTTAGAATACCCTTTGAAGTGAAAGTGATGAAGATCTTAGTGAAATACTTTGGCAAAGATCTCGATTGATTTGATGAAGTCAAAGATGGAGTTTAAAGTCAACATTGCAACGGTCAACAAGTCACTCAGATAATAGAGTTAGAAGATTTAGTGTGTCTACAGAAGGCTTAGGTAAAACCACTTTATCTTTTCTGCTGCATGAAGTTTCTTCTCTTAAATGATTTTGCAAAATGCCTCAAAAATCGTTTTAAACAAATTAAAAACAAAGCATTGTGACAAAAGCTTTCTTAATAATGTTTTTAACTGATATAGTTTTGAAAGAACCGATTAAAATCTCTTAGAATGTTCAAAGAAGTAATTTTACAGTATTTTAATCGATACAAATTGCTTTCAATCGATTAAAACCCTTTAGAACCCATTATGACCGATTAGATTTTAAATATGAGCGATCGTAACTTATTTCAATCGATTAAAACATGTTTCAATCGATTAAAATCACTTAAAGGGTCAGAATGATCGATCAGAATGCGATTATGACCGATCGAAGTTGGTTATGATCGATCAGAATTGAATTATGACCGATCAGATATGTTTCAATCGATTAAAACGCATTTCAATCGATTAAAACAACTTGAAAAATTTTTGTACAGAATTTCAATCGATTAAAACGCGTTTCAATCTATTAAAATAACTTGGAAAATTTTTGTACAGAATTTCAATCGATTAAAACGCGTTTCAACCGATTAAAACAACTTGGAAAAATTTTGTACTAAGTTTTAATCGATTAAAACTTCTTTTTATCAGCTTAAAATAACTTGAAAAGTTTTATAAGAAAGTTTTGCAGTATATCAATCGATTAAAACACGAAACAATCGATTGAATTAAATTAGAAGATTTTTTGAAAAGTGTTTTAATTGATATAACCGTTGCAGTATCAGCTAAAACAATTCTGTTAAAGAATCAAGAACGCATTAATGGATTGAAAGGACTTTTAACAGATTGAAACGGCTATTTCAACAGATTAAAACAAACTTTCAACAGATTAATTAATGCAGCAGTTTTGAAAATACTCTTTAAAATCATAGTTGCTTGAACTTTTTTTAAACACAGATTACACATCAGTTTTTACATATTCTAAAGCAATCAATCAAGCAACGTTAGCACCTTTTTCAAGAAAGATTCGCAACAGTTTTCTTAGTTATTTTGAAAATCTTTCTTGAGGCAACTTGCATTCTTTTGAAGAAGAAACTCTCTGCAGATTTGGATAAACTGGTTTGAGCTTTCTAGTTTCTTCTTTGTCAATTCTTTTTCATTCTTTTGTATTGTGTTGTGCCTGGAATTTGGGCACAAGTTTCTCTGCAGCTGGAAGTTGGTTGTAGAAGTTATCAAGAACTGGAATTTGGTTCTTGGTAAGAGGTTGAGTACAGGAACTGGAATTTGGTTCTTGTGTGTGGTGCCTGGAATTTGGGTACTGGTTTCTCTGCAGCTGGAATTTGGTTGCAGAGGTTATCAAGAGCTGGAATTTGGTTCTTGGTGGAGAGGTTAAGTGCAGGAACTGGAATTTGGTTCTTGTGATAGATTAGGTGTAAGATTGTTGAATCTGTAAAACATTTAATCTAGTGGAACCCAGCTGGAATTTGGCTGGAAACTGGACGTAGCCCTGGTATTGGGTGAACCAGTATAAAATACCGGTGAAATCTTTCTTCACCTTTCTCTCTTTAAATTCAGTTGCTGCGCTTATTTTAATTGATTGCTTTGAGATTCAAGAATAGATTAGTAAACTTAATTTTCGAATTAGATAATCTGTGAATTGCGAAAAACTTTCAAAGATCAATTCACCCCCCCTCTTGATCTAAAACTACTTTTCTAACATGAAGATCTTCATGTATCGCTCAATTGGGTACATCCACCTCAAATAAACCGGCCCACAAATTCGTATCTCCCTCACAACATGAACTATTAAGTGAATCATTATATCAAAGAATGATGGAGGAAAATACATCTCCAATTGACATAGCACAACCGTAGCCTCATTTTCCAACTCATCTAGTGATTTTTCATCGATAACCTTGGCACAAATAGAATTGAAGAAAAAACACAGTCGCATAATGGCATGTCTAACATTCTTAGGCAATATGTTACGTATAGCCACGGGTAACAGCTGTTGCATCAAAACATGACAATCATGGGACTTTAATCCAATTAACTTCAGATCTTTCATGGATACAAGACTCTTAATATTTGAAGAGTATCCTTGTGGCACTTTAATACTTGCAAGACAATGACATAAACTACGTTTCTCCTTCTTTGACAAGGTGTGACATGCTGGTGGTAGATATGTTCTATTGCCTTCAGGCCTTGGATGTAATTCAGGACGTATTCCCATCTCACAAAGGTCTTGACGTGCTTTGATCCCATCCTTTGACTTTCCTTGAATGTTTAACAATGTGCCAATGAGACTATCACATACATTCTTCTCCACATGCATAACATCAATACAATGTCGTACTTCTAAATGGCTCCAATATGGAAGATCAAAGAAAATTGATCTCTTCTTCCACATGTTCTTGTCAGAAGACCTTTCTTGGGTCTTTCCAAATGTAATGCTTATGTTCTCCACTCGATCGTAAACTTCTAAACCAGTCAATGGTTCTCTGGCAATTTCATCCTCCTGTATGCCATTAAAAGCTTTCTTCAGTCTATGGTATGGATGGTCATGCGGGAGAAATTTTCTGTGCCTGTTATAAACTGTCTTCTTTCCATGTTTCAATTGTATATAACTGGTCTCTTCTTCACAAATAGGACAAGCATAATGCCCCTTCACACTATACCCACTCAAGTTTCCATAGGCAGGGAAGTCATTAATGGTACAAAATAACATTGCATGCAACTTGAACTTCTGCTGCTGATACCCATCAAATGCATCTACTCCTTCCTCCCATAATAGTGTTAAGTCTTCTATCAAAGGACTCAAATACACATCTATGTCATTTCCTGGCTGTCTTAGACCTGAAATCATCATACACAACATGACATATTTGCGCTTCATGCATAACCATGGTGGAAGATTGTAAATCATCAATAAAACGGGCCATGAACTATGGTTACTACTTAAATTTCCAAAAGGATTCATCCCATCTGTTGCTAATCCAAGTCTAAGGTTTCTTGCATCACTACCAAAACTTGGAAATAGACAGTCAAAATTCTTCCATTGGGGAGAGTAAGATGGATGTCGCATTTGCCCATCACATGTTTTTCTCTTTGAATGCCAAATTAAATTTTCAGCATCTTCTTGAGCGTACAACCGCCTAAATCTTGGAATTATTGGAAGATACCATAAAACTTTTGCAGGAGGACGTTTTTTACCACTCTCCTGACTACAATCATCACCATCCTTCGCTTTGTAACGTGATACACCACATGTTGGACATTGGTCTAAAGATGAGAATTCTTTCCTGTATAACACACAATCATTAGGGCAAGCATGTATCTTCCTATATTCTAAACCCATCGGACATAGTATCTTCTTCGCTTCATACATACGGTCCAGCAAGGTGTTATTGTCTGGGAGCATCTCCTTCAAAAGTTGGAGTAATTCATTAAAACTTGTATCACTCCAACCAAATTTTGCTTTTAGATTGACCAATCTTAACACAGATGACAACCGTGTGAAAGTTGTACATCCGGGATACAAAGGTGTCTCTGAATCGGTCCTCAATGTATCATATATAGATGCATGTGCTTCAAGAAAGCTCTCTTGACCCACATCACAAAGCATATCCTCTATTCGATCTTCGCAGGTTACATCATCCTCAATAGTTTGTGATACTGTTGGAATATCAACCACTTCACCGTGCCATGTCCATACGGTGTAATTCTTCATCATCCCATCGCAAATAAGATGTTCCCGTGTTGTGTCCATCTTTTGTACTCTGCCATTTACACAATTAACGCATGGGCAATAGATTTTTCCATTCATTTTGGGAGCATTTTGTTCGGCAAATTTCAAAAAGGAGTCAACTCCATTCTCATACTCTTCTGACATGCGACTTGCATTGACCCAAGTTCTATCCATCTAACTACACAAAAAGGCTTGCCTAGATATTCAAGGTTTATTAGAAAAGGTTTAGCAAAACAATACAAAAAAAGCGTGTACATCTCATTTCCCACATCAAGATTGGGAAAATAAAACGTGTACATCTACATGAAAGAGTATATACCACTTCGAAACCGAAAACAAACTTCCAAAAGCCTAAACGAACCTATATCAAATCAAACCATACAAAATCATCCATCATCTTTCTAATGTTCATACGCAGAAAATGCTTTAAATAATCCATATTTATGTTAAATGCATGTTGTAAATCATCCATACAACTTAATCTAACCTGATGAGAAGGGGTTTCCTTAGGGAAACGAGGGCTACCACACACACGGCAACAACGGGGGTACGTCGTGTAAGAGCGCGACGAGTGGGCGGCGTAGGGGCGGCGAGGGGGCAGAGCACGGCAGTGAGGACTGAGGCAGCAGAGCACAACAAACTGAGGTAGCAGCGCACGACAGTGAGGACTGAAGGAGGGAGGTATGTGGGCACGAAGAAGAAGCAGAAGGAGGGAGGTATGTGGGCACGAAGAAGAAGCAGAAGAACAACTGCGCGCCTTGGAGTCTAGGTATCATAGGACATTCAATGTCGGTTATTAAAAAACCCGACGTGGATAATGCTTTCGACATCGGGTAAATCATGGAACCGACGTTGATTTTGGGATTTCAATGTCGGTTATACATAACCAACGTTAAATTTAAACATTTAACGTCGTCTGTCATCTAACCGACGTTATTTGTCTGTTACTACGTCGGATTTTTTATAACCGACGTTAAATATTGTTTCATAATTACAAGTTTGTCACCGTGTCTTGTACAACGTCGGTCTTCATAAAAACCGACGTTGGATGCTGTCGTAGTAAGTGTTTTCTGTAGTAGTGAAATTTGAACATATGATAGCGGTTCCACGTTAACCGCTATCTAAAGTCTCGATTATTTGAAAAAGTGATCGATCATTTGAAATAGTAATCGATCTTTTGAAAAATTATATATTCTAAAATATAATTTATTTTTATTTCTATAATATATAATTAAATGAAAATAAGTAATATTGTGGAATATATATTTTATATTATAGTAATTAAAATAAATTATATTTTAGAACATATATATATATATATATATATATATATATAATTTTACATCAAAATATATTCAAATAATCGAGACTTTAGATAGCGGTTAAAGTGGAACCGTTATCATATGTTCACTTTTAAGAGCGGTTAACATTTTAACCGCTCTTAAATGTGAAGATATGATAGCGGTTCCACGTTAACCGCTATCTAAAGTCTCGATTATTTGAAAAAGTGATCGATCATTTGAAATAGTAATCGATCATTTGAAAAATTATATATTCTAAAATATAATTTATTTTAATTTCTATAATATATATATATATATATATATATAAATATATAAATGAAAATAAGTTATATTGTGGAATATATATTTTATATTATAGTAATCAATAGAAATTATATTTTAGAATATATATATATATATATATATATATATATAATTTTACATCAAAATATATTCAAATAATCGAGACTTTAGATAGCGGTTAACGCGGAACCGCTATCATATGTTCACTTTTAAGAGCGGTTGCATTTTTAACCGCTCTTAAATGTGAAGATATGATAGTGGTTCCACGTTAACCGCTATCTAAAGTCTCGATTATTTGAAAAAGTGATCGATCATTTGGAAAAGTAATCGATCATTTGTAAAATTATATATTCTAAAATATAATTTATTTTAATTTCTATATATATATATATATATATATATATATACATATAAATGAAAATAATTTATATTGTGGAATATATATTTTATATTATAGTAATTAATATAAATTATATTTTAGAATATATATATATATATATATATATATATATATAAAATTTTACATCAAAATATATTCAAATAATCGAGACTTTAGATAGCGGTTAAGGTGGAACCGCTATCATATGTTCACTTTTAAGAGCGGTTAACATTTTAACCGCTCTTAAATGTGAAGATATGATAGCGGTTCCACGTTAACCGCTATCTAAAGTCTCGATTATTTGAAAAAGTGATCGATCATTTGAAAAAATAATCGATCATTTGAAAAATTATATATTCTAAAATATAATTTATTTTAATTTCTATAATATATATATATATATATATATATATATAAATGAAAATAAGTTATATTGTGGAATATATATTTTATATTATAGTAATTAATATAAATTATATTTTAGAATATATATATATATATATGTATATAATTTTACATCAAAATATATTCAAATAATCGAGACTTTAGATAGCGGTTAAGGTGGAACCGCTATGATATATTCACTTTTAAGAGCGGTTAACATCTTAACCGCTCTTAAATGTGAACATATGATAGCGGTTCCACGTTAACCGCTATCTAAAGTCTCGATTATTTGAAAAAGTGATCGATCATTTGAAATAGTAATCGATCATTTGAAAAATTATATATTCTAAAATATAATTCATTTTAATTTCTATAATATATATATATATATAAATGAAAATAAGTTATATTGTGGAATATATATTTTATATTATAGTAATTAATATAAAATATATTTTAGAATATATATATATATATATATATATATATATATAATTTTACAACAAAATATATTCAAATAATCGAGACTTTAGATAGCGGTTAAGCGGAACCGCTTATCATATGTTCACTTTTAAGAGCGGTTGCATCTTAACCACTCTTAAATGTGAAGATATGATAGCGGTTCCACGTTAACCGCTATCTAAAGTCTCGATTATTTGAAAAAGTAATCGATCATTTGGAAAAGTAATCGATCATTTGAAAAATTATATATTGTAAAATATAACTTATTTTAATTTCTATAATATATATATATATATATATATATATATATAAATATATATTCTAAAATATAATTTATATTAATTACTATAATATAAAATATATATTTCACAATATAACTTATTTTCATTTATATATATATATATATATATATATATATAATTTTATATCAAAATATATTCAAATAATCGAGACTTTAAATAGCGGTTCCACGTTAACCGCTATCTAAAATCTCGATTATTTGAAAAAGTGATCGATCATTTGAAATAGTAATCGATCATTTGAAAAATTATATATTCTAAAATATAATTTATTTTAATTTCTATAACATATATATAAATGAAAATAAGTTATATTGTGGAATATATATTTTATATTATAGTAATTAATATAAATTATATTTTAGAATATATATATATATATATATATATATATATATATATATATTTTTTACATCAAAATATATTCAAATAATCGAGACTTTAGATAGCGGTTAAGGTGGAACCGCTTATCATATGTTCACTATTAAGAGCGGTTAACATTTTAACTGCTCTTAAATGTGAAGATATGATAGCGGTTCCACATTAACCGCTATCTAAAGTCTCGATTATTTGAAAAGTGATCGATCATTTGGAAAAATAATCGATCATTTGAAAAATTATATATTCTAAAATATAATTTATTTTAATTTCTATAATATATTATATATATATATATATATATATATATATATAAATGAAAATAAGTTATATTGTGGAATATATATTTTATATTATAGTAATTAATATAAATTATATTTTAGAATATATATATATATATATATATATATATATCTATATATATATATATATCTATATATATCTATATATATCTATATATATATATATATATATATATATATATAATTTTAAATCAAAATATATTTAAATAATCGAGACTTTAGATAGCGGTTAACGCGAACCGCTATCATATGTTCACTTTTAAGAGCGGTTGCATTTTTAACCGCTCTTAAATGTGAAGATATGATAAGCGGTTCCACGTTAACCGCTATCTAAAGTCTCGACTTATTTGAAAAAGTGATCGATCATTTGAAAAAATAATCGATCATTTGAAAAATTATATATTCTAAAATATAATTTATTTTAATTTCTATAATATATATATATATATATATATATATAAAAATGAAAATAAGTTATATTGTGGAATATATATTTTATATTATAGTAATTAATATAAATTATATTTTAGAATATATATATATATATATATATATATATATGTATATAATTTTACATCAAAATATATTCAAATAATCGAGACTTTAGATAGCGGTTAAGGTGGAACCGCTTATGATATGTTCACTTTTAAGAGCGGTTAACATCTTAACCGCTCTTAAATGTGAACATATGATAGCGGTTCCACGTTAACCACTATCTAAAGTCTCGATTATTTGAAAAAGTGATCGATCATTTGAAATAGTAATCGATCATTTGACAAATTATATATTCTAAAATATAATTCATTTTAATTTCTATATATATATATATATATATATATATATATATATATAAATGAAAATAAGTTATATTGTGGAATATATATTTTATATTATAGTAATTAATATAAAATATATTTTAGAATATATATATATATATATATATATATATAATTTTACAACAAAATATATTCAAATAATCGAGACTTTAGATAGCGGTTAACGCGGAACCGCTATCATATGTTCACTTTTAAGAGCGGTTGCATCTTAACCACTCTTAAATGTGAAGATATGATAGCGGTTCCACGTTAACCGCTATCTAAAGTCTCGATTATTTGAAAAAGTAATCGATCATTTGGAAATGTAATCGATCATTTGAAAAATTATATATTGTAAAATATAACTTATTTTAATTTCTATAATATATATATATATATATATATATATATTCTAAAATATAATTTATATTAATTACTATAATATAAAATATATATTTCACAATATAACTTATTTTCATTTATATATATATATATATATATATATATATATATTTATATATCAAAATATATTCAAATAATCGAGACTTTAAATAGCGGTTCCACGTTAACCGCTATCTAAAATCTCGATTATTTGAAAAAGTGATCGATCATTTGAAATAGTAATCGATCATTTGAAAAATTATATATTCTAAAATATAATTTATTTTAATTTCTATAACATATATATAAATGAAAATAAGTTATATTGTGGAATATATATTTTATATTATAGTAATTAATATAAATTATATTTTAGAATATATATATATATAATTTTACATCAAAATATATTCAAATAATCGAGACTTTAGATAGCGGTTAAGGTGGAACCGCTATCATATGTTCACTATTAAGAGCGGTTAACATTTTAACCGCTCTTAAATGTGAAGATATGATAGCGGTTCCACATTAACCGCTATCTAAAGTCTCGATTATTTGAAAAAGTGATCGATCATTTGGAAAAATAATCGATCATTTGAAAAATTATATATTCTAAAATATAATTTATTTTAATTTCTATAATATATATATATATATATATATATATATATATATATTCTAAAATATAATTTATATTAATTACTATAATATAAAATATATATTCCACAATATAACTTATTTTCATTTATATATATATATATATATATATATATATATATATATATATAATTTTAAATCAAAATATATTTAAATAATCGAGACTTTAGATAGCGGTTAACGCGGAACAGTCTATCATATGTTCACTTTTAAGAGCGGTTGCATTTTTAACCGCTCTTAAATGTGAAGATATGATAGCGGTTCCACGTTAACCGCTATCTAAAGTCTCGATTATTTGAAAAAGTGATCGATCATTTGAAAAAATAATCGATCATTTGAAAAATTATATATTCTAAAATATAATTTATTTTAATTTCTATAATATATATATATATATATATATAAATGAAAATAAGTTATATTGTGGAATATATATTTTATATTATAGTAATTAATATAAATTATATTTTAGAATATATATATATATATATATATGTATATAATTTTACATCAAAATATATTCAAATAATCGAGACTTTAGATAGCGGTTAAGGTGGAACCGCTATGATATGTTCACTTTTAAGAGCGGTTAACATCTTAACCGCTCTTAAATGTGAACATATGATAGCGGTTCCACGTTAACCGCTATCTAAAGTCTCGATTATTTGAAAAAGTGATCGATCATTTGAAATAGTAATCGATCATTTGAAAAATTATATATTCTAAAATATAATTCATTTTAATTTCTATAATATATATATATATATATAATTTTACAACAAAATATATTCAAATAATCGAGACTTTAGATAGCGGTTAACGCAGAACCGCTATCATATGTTCACTTTTAAGAGCGGTTGCATCTTAACCACTCTTAAATGTGAAGATATGATAGCGGTTCCACGTTAACCGCTATCTAAAGTCTCGATTATTTGAAAAAGTAATCGATCATTTGGAAAAGTAATCGATCATTTGAAAAATTATATATTGTAAAATATAACTTATTTTAATTTCTATAATATATATATATATATATAAATATATATTCTAAAATATAATTTATATTAATTACTATAATATAAAATATATATTTCACAATATAACTTATTTTCATTTATATATATATATATATATATATATATATATTTTATATCAAAATATATTCAAATAATCGAGACTTTAAATAGCGGTTCCACGTTAACCGCTATCTAAAATCTCGATTATTTGAAAAAGTGATCGATCATTTGAAATAGTAATCGATCATTTGAAAAATTATATATTCTAAAATATAATTTATTTTAATTTCTATAATATATATATAAATGAAAATAAGTTATATTGTGGAATATATATTTTATATTATAGTAATTAATATAAATTATATTTTAGAATATATATATATATATATATATATATATATATATATATTTATATATAATTTTACATCAAAATATATTCAAATAATCGAGACTTTAGATAGCGGTTAAGGTGGAACCGCTATCATATGTTCACTATTAAGAGCGGTTAACATTTTAACTGCTCTTAAATGTGAAGATATGATAAGCGGTTCCACATTAACCGCTATCTAAAGTCTCGATTATTTGAAAAAGTGATCGATCATTTGAAAAATTATATATTCTAAAATATAATTTATTTTAATTTCTATAATATATATATATATATATATATATATATCAATGAAAATAAGTTATATTGTGGAATATATATTTTATATTATAGTAATTAATATAAATTATATTTTAGAATATATATATATATATATATATGTGTATATAATTTTACATCAAAATATATTCAAATAATCGAGACCTTAGATAGCGGTTAAGGTGGAACCGCTATCTAAAGTCTCGATTATTTGAAAAAGTGATCGATCATTTGAAATAGTAATCGATCATTTGAAAAATTATATATTCTAAAATATAATTCATTTTAATTTCTATAATATATATATAAATGAAAATAAGTTATATTGTGGAATATATATTTTATATTATAGTAATTAATATAAATTATATTTTAGAATATATATATATATATATATATATATATATATATAATTTTACATCAAAATATATTCAAATAATCGAGACTTTAGATAGCGGTTAAGGTGGAACCACTATCATATGTTTACTTTTAAGAGCGGTTAACATCTTAACCGCTCTTAAATGAGAACATATGATAGCGGTTCCACGTTAACCGCTATCTAAAGTCTCGATTATTTGAAAAAGTGATCGATCATTTCAAATAGTAATCGATCATTTGAAAAATTATATATTCTAAAATGTAATTTATTTTAATTTCTATAATATATATATATATATATATATATATATATATATATATGAAAATAAGTTATATTGTGGAATATATATTTTATATTATAGTAATTAATATAAATTATATTTTAGAATATATATATATATATATATATATATAATTTTACATAAAAATATAGTCAAATAATCGAGACTTTAGATAGCGGTTCCACGTTAACCGCTATCTAAAGTCTCGATTATTTGAAAAAGTGATCGATCATTTGGAAAAATAATCGATCATTTGAAAAATTATATATTCTAAAATATAATTTATTTTAATTTCTATAATATATATATATATAAATGAAAATAATTTATATTGTGGAATATATATTTTATATTATAGTAATTAATATAAATTATATTTTAGAATATATATATATATATATATATATATATATATATAATTTTACATAAAAATATATTCAAATAATCGAGACTTTAGATAGCGGTTAAGGTGGAACCGCTATCATATGTTCACTTTTAAGAGCGGTTAACATTTTATCTCGCTCTTTAATGTGAAGATATGATAGCGGTTTCATATTAACCGCTATCTAAAGTCTCGATTACTTGAAAAAGTGATCGATCATTTGGAAAAATAATCGATCATTTGAAAAATTATATATTCTAAAATATAATTTATTTTAATTTCTATAATATATATATATATATATATATATATATATATAAATGAAAATAAGTTATATTGTGGAATATATATTTTATATTATAGTAATTAATATAAATTATATTTTAGAATATATATATATATATATATATATATATATATATATATAATTTTACATCAAAATATATTCAAATAATCGAGACCTTAGATAGCGGTTAAGGTGGAACCGCTATCTAAAGTCTCGATTATTTGAAAAAGTGATCGATCTTTTGAAAAGTTATATATTCTATAATATAATTTATTTTAATTTTTATAATATATATATATAAATGAAAATAAGTTATATTGTGGAATATATATTTTATATTATAGTAATTAATATAAATTATATTTGGAATATATATATATATATATATATATATATAATTTTACATCAAAATATATTCAAATAATCAAGACTTTAGATAGCGGTTAAGATGGAACCACTATCGTATGTTCACTTTTAAGAGCGGTTAACATCTTAACCGCTCTTAAAAGAGAACATATGATAGCGGTTCCACGTTAACCGCTATCTAAAGTCTCGATTATTTGAAAAAGTGATCGATCATTTGAAATAGTAATCGATCATTTTAAAAATTATATATTCTAAAATATAATCTATTTTAATTTCTATAATATATATATATATATATATATATATATGAAAATAAGTTATATTGTGGAATATATATTTTATATTATAGTAATTAATATAAATTATATTTTAGAATATATATATATATATATATATATATATATATATTTTACATAAAAATATAGTCAAATAATCGAGACTTTAGATAGCGGTTAAGGTGGAACCGCTATCATATGTTCACTTTTAAGAGCGGTTAACATCTTAACCGCTCTTAAATGTGAACATATGATAGCGGTTCCACGTTAACCGCTATCTAAAGTCTCGATTATTTGAAAAAGTGATCGATCATTTGAAATAGTAATCGATCATTCGAAAAATTATATATTCGAAAATATAATTTATTTTAATTTCTATAATATATATATATATATAAATGAAAATAAGTTATATTATGGAATATATATTTTATATTATAGTAATTAATATAAATTATATTTTAGAATATATATATATATATATATATATATATATATATATATAATTTTACATCAAAATATATTCAAATAATCGAGACTTTAGATAGCGGTTAATGTGGAACCGCTATCATATCTTCACATTTAAGAGCAGTTAAAATGTTAACCGCTCTTAAATGTGAACATATGATAGCGATTCCACATTAACCGCTATCTAAAGTCTCGATTATTTGAAAAAGTGATCGATCTTTTGAAATAGTAATCGATCATTTGAAAAATTATATATTCTATAATATAATTTATTTTAATTTCTATAATATATATATATATATATATATATAAATGAAAATAGGTTATATTGTGGAATATATATTCTAAAATATAATTTATATTAATTACTATAATATAAAATATATATTCCACAATATAACCTATTTTCATTTATATATATATATATATATATATATATATATAAATGAAAATAGGTTATATTGTGGAATATATATTTTATATTATAGTAATTAATATAAATTATATTTTAGAATATATATTCCACAATATAACCTATTTTCATTTATATATATATATATATATATATATATATATATATATATATATAATTTTACATCAAAATATATTCAAATAATCGAGACCTTAGATAGCGGTTAAGGTGGAACCGCTATCATATGTTCACTTTTAAGAGCGGTTAACATCTTAACCGCTCTTAAATGTGAACATATAATAGCGGTTCCACGTTAACCGCTATCTAAAGTCTCGATTATTTGAAAATGTGATCGATCATTTGAAATAGTAATCGATCATTTGAAAAATTATATATTCTAAAATATAATTTATTTTAATTCCTATAATATATATATATATATATATATATAAATGAAAATAAGTTATATTGTGGAGTATATATTTTATATTATAGTAATTAATATAAATTATATTTTAGAATTAATATATATATATATATATATATGTATATATATATATATATATATATATATATAATTTTACATCAAAATATATTCAAATAATCGAGACTTTAGATAGCGATTAAGGTGGAACCTCTATCATATGTTCACTTTTAAGAGCGGTTAACATCTTAACCGCTCTTAAATGTGAACATATGATAGCGATTCAACGTTAACCGCTATCTAAAGTCTTGATTATTTGAAAAAGTGATCGATCATTTGAAATAGTAATCGATCATTTGAAAAATTATATATTCTAAAATATAATTTATTTTAATTTCTATAATATATATAAATGAAAATAAGTTATATTGTGGAATATATATTTTATATTATAGTAATTAATATAAATTATATTTTAGAATATATATATATATATATATATATATATATATATAATTTTACATCAAAATATATTCAAATAATGGAGACTTTAGATAGCGGTTAAGGTGAAACCGCTTATCATATGTTCACTTTTAAGAGCGGTTAACATTTTAACCGCTTTTAAATGTGAAGATATGATAGCGGTTCCACGTTAATCGCTATCTAATATCTCGATTATTTGAAAAAGTGATCGATTATTTGGAAAAATATATATTCTAAAATATAATTTATTTTAATTTCTATAATATATATATATATATATATAAATGAAAATAAGTTATATTGTGGAATATATATTTTTTATTATAGTAATTAATATAAATTATATTTTAGAATATATATATATATATATATATATATATATATAAATTTACACCAAAATATACACTACAAGAAAAACGCTTTTAGCGACCAGAAAAAATTGGTCGCTAATGGCCAAAATTCTGATCGCTATTCAGTTAGCGACCGAAATTAGCGACCGAAATGGGTGGTCGTAAAAGGGCGAGTCGCTAATTTGTTAGCGACCGATTTACATTTCGGTCGCTAAATAGCGATCGAATTGGTGGTCGCTAAAGAATTTGGTCACTTATTCATTGAAGACCAAAATAGCGACCGAAATTAATATAATAAATCGATCGCTAAATCGTGTAAAGTTTTAAAAAATAGCGATCGATATATTCGATCGCTAATATATTAATATAATTATTTAAATAATAATTAAAATCGATCGCTAAATCGGTCGCTAAAGTGGAGACAAAGTTAAAAATAATAGCGACGGATATAATCGGTCGCTAATTTATTAATTGAATTATTTAAATAATAATTTAAATCGATCGCTAAATCGGTCGCTAAATTTGAATTGTATATTATAATAAATTTGTAGCGACCAAAAATTCGATCGCTAAATAGGTCGCTAAATTAATAACAAAGTTAATTATTTTTATTTATTTACATTTTTAATTATATCAAATTCATTAGACAACTTTTTTTCTCCAATTGAACACAATTGTATTACATAATGAATGCTTAGTAGTTAGTAGTTAAGATGCATTCTCATCCATGAAATGTGGACCAATTTGTCATAAACTTAAGATTTGAGAAACATTTGCAAATTGAAACTACCAACTCACAGAGTGATGAAAAGATTTCTCATTGCCAAGTACTACTAAATAAAACTGTTACACTTAAACACTGCTATACACATAATTGCTTTTTTTATATTGTAACTCTAGCACAACCTTAAGAGGGTGTCAATATTGTTTTCTGTGGACTTAAGACTATATTTCAATTGTAGAAAATGCATATATACCAAGAAAGGGTGAGACACAATAAAGATGACCAAAAAAAAAAATAGTATCATAGTAGTGATACATTTCCCTTCATAAAGCCGAATTGTAACGTCGCTTCTTTTGTGGTGTTGTGGTGTTGAATGTGCGTGTGCTTTGATCCCATATGTCTTCAATTGAAAATTTTCAAAAGCCTCCGAAATTGTCCGCACCTATAGGATTGCACAAAGCAATATATTAGTGAATCCAACCTCGAATGGGTAAAAGAAAGAAGTTTAAACATGCACAAGATAACTAACCGAGTTCAGCCTTTTTGGAGTACACCTTAACTATCATATCTTGGTAAGATATATGTAGCAAGTGGCTTACACAGTCATCGGGTATTGTAAATTTCTCATTGCTTTCATAATCCCGAATGCATTATTGAAACTAGGTAACTCAATACAGACTAGCATAATTTAATTCCAAACTAAGCACCAATAATGGGCCAAACTAAAGCACTTTAAATATTTCAATAATTTTGAACAATTGCAGCCCAGTATCCCAACGAAGTAATATAAAACAGCTTTAAACTAAAACTTATTAGCAAGGAAACTGTCAAACCGCATAAGGTAAGATGTTTAATAGTGCAAAAAAATGATATAATCCACTAATACAATATAGACACAGGCAAAACCAATTAATATATAAGAAGATTAAAGAAATATCTTGATGAAAGATACCTAGGTAGGTTTGGCGATGTACCTTGAAAAAGTGGATGCTGCCACAGAAACATGCACCATAAGAGAGAAAAATAATGCATTAGGATAACATTATAGTAAGTTAAAACAAACTAAATGTCTATGTTCACCAAGCATGATTAATCTTCATTGGATACCTTTCAAGAGGATTATGATTTTCACTAGTCAAATCAATTTTGACGTTACAAACAACTACATCCTCCTGTTTTAAAGTAACTCCACCACTCTTCTGCCAGATACATATATAAAACAAAATGGAATTAGAAACTGTAAAAACCAAGAATGGTAAGTTCATGGGTATTAAGTAGACAGGTAAGGAAAAAAAAGGCAGGTATCTACATCTACCCAAAATTCAATAATCTTCTTAACAAAATGAACATACTTCATACCTTCACTTTTGGATGTGTATAAACTGTTCTATACAGTATAAGCACGAGTGACAAACATTTTGTGGATGGTAAGGTCTAGTAAATTACGCAGCCAACATGAAAACTACATATTCAGGAAAAAAAACTAAACGGAAATAACAAGTATAAGACCCGTAATCAAACAGGAACCCGATTCAACCAATAGAGGTAGTCAGTTTGACAATTCATACGAAAATAAACCAGACCCACACACAATTCATCCTTAACCAAGGAGAACAATCCACAGCTGTGCGACATGGTTAGCGCTGCGCGGCTGGTTCAATAGTGGAGGTTAGGTTGAGATTTAGGGATGGCCACGATGGTGGCCAGGAAGGCGGTGGTGATGACTGGGGTTTGGGGGTCCAAACAACAGGTGTTGGGGTGCAGTGCTCACGAGAAGCGCGGGGATTCGCGATGGAGCGGTGGCTCACAGGGTGGCTCACAGGGGGTCCAAACCTTGGTTGGATTAGGTTAAGAACAGAGGTGTGGCGCGGTGGTTCACAGGGTGGCTCACAGGCGCGGTAGCTTTGGTGGAGGTTGGATTAGGGTGAGGGCTGACTTGGGGGGAGCAGTGAGGGGGCTAGGGCTCGCCGGGAGTGAGGAGGGGGAATGGGTGAGTGAGGCGCGAGAGTTAGGGTTATTAGGGGAGAAGAGGCGCGATGGTTGTATATGATAGCGGTTAAATCTTAACCGCTATTATAATAGCTCTTCTAATAGCGGTTGAATCTTAACCGCTATTATATAGCACTTCTAATAGCGGTTAAATATTAACCGCTATTATATATTTTCAAATATGATCGCTCATTTGAAAATGTAATCGATCATAATCGAAATATGTGGATGTCGCTCGAGCGAGATCAGTGTCGCTCAAGCGAAAAACAACCCGAGAATGCCAATTTTGTGCAGGTGTCTTCGCTCGAGCGAGTCCAATATCGCTCAAGCGAAATACAACCCGAGACTTAACCATCTTAAAATATGGTTGTATATGATAGCGGTTCCCCCAGAACCGCTCTTAAAAACCACTTTTAATAGCGGTTATACCTCAACCGCTATCTAATATACACTTTAGATAGCGGTTACAGAGGAACCGCTATTATATCCTCTTAACTATGATCGATCATTTCAAATAATGATCGATCAGAATCCTATTTCGCTCGAGCGAGAGTAGTCTCGCTCAAGCGAAATACAACCCGAGGCTTCACAACCTTAAAATATTTTTTTGAATATTATGTTTTTAAATTTGCTATTAGAGAAAACCTTTCGGAATTCAAAATGTTAAATACTTTTAAATATTAAAATTAAATTTATCAAAAATTAGGAAAACAAAATTTATCCAAAAGAGTTCAAAATGTATAAGAGTATTCTCAATTTTGAGTTTAATTATATTATTCATTCTCAAAGTAGAAAATTATATTGTAATTATTTTAATTTACATTTGGTGATCTTCTTAAAATTAGCATCAATAACATTAGACTTTACATTTGATTCATACCTAACTAATTATAGATTAAAAGGAAAGTGGTATAACCATGCATTTTACTTTTCTATTTACCTTATTCTTTTAATTATTTTATATAATAATAATCAAAATATTCACATTCATATGGGCATTTTCGAAAATAATATTATTGTATTATTGTTAAAAGTAGCATCAATAACATTACACTTGATCTTCTTAATTATATTGTTCATTCTCAAAGTAGAAAACTATATTGTAATTATTTTAATTTAATAATAATGACTAAAATTCTTTAAATTGAGTATTTAGATTAAATACTCAATTTAAAGAATTTTAATACTAAAATTAAAAGAATAAATAATAATGACTTTAATTCTTTAAATTGAGTATTTAGAAACTAAAATTATAGTTTCTCTGTTTTAAATAATTAAAATAAATAGTTACAAATAAAAATCAAAACTAGTATTATCTTCAATTTATTAAAAGTGTAATTAAATCTCTATTTTCTTAATTTTTTTGTTTCAAACTTCTCAATTCTACATTTTTGTAACTTCTATCATTATATTATCATCCTCATCTCCTCCCATGTTCTACTTTATCTTTACAATAGTTAATATTCTTAAATAATCTATATTTTTAATTATAATTTTTTAATATATATTTCGAAATTAATCAATTCTAAGCTATTATTTGAAAAACTAATCAATTCTAATCAATAATTTAGAAAAATAATCGATTAGAATTAATTATTTGAAAAAATTATCAAATATGATCGATCATTTCGAAAATCTAATCGATTAGAATCGAATTTCGCTCGAGCGAGATAACGTCGCTCAAGCGAAACACAACCCGAGACTCAAGAATCTTAAAATATGGTTGTATACGATAGCGGTTCCACTGGAACCGCTCTTAAAGGGTCCTTATAATAGCGGTTATAGAGGAACTGCTATTATATCCTCTTAACTATGATCGATCATTTCAAATAATGATCGATCAGAATCGATTTCGCTCGAGCGAGAGTAGTCTCGCTCAAGCGAAATACAACCCGAGGCTTCACAACCTTAAAATATTTTTTTGAATATTATGTTTTTAAATTTGCTATTAGAGAAAACCTTTCAGAATTCAAAATGTTAAATACTTTTAAATATTAAAATTAAATTTATCAAAAATTAGGAAAACAAAATTTATCCAAAAGAGTTCAAAATGTATAAGAGTATTCTCAATTTTGAGTTTAATTATATTATTCATTCTCAAAGTAGAAAATTATATTGTAATTATTTTAATTTACATTTGGTGATCTTCTTAAAATTAGCATCAATAACATTAGACTTTACATTTGATTCATACCTAACTAATTATAGATTAAAAGGAAAGTGGTATAACCATGCATTTTACTTTTCTATTTACCTTATTCTTTTAATTATTTTATATAATAATAATCAAAATATTCACATTCATATGGGCATTTTCGAAAATAATATTATTGTATTATTGTTAAAATTAGCATCAATAACATTACACTTGATCTTCTTAATTATATTGTATTATTGTAATCAAATCTCTATTTGCTTAGTTTTTTTTGTTTCAAACTTCTCAATTTTACATTTTTGTAACTTCTATCATTATATTATCATCCTCATCTCCTCCCATGTTCAACTTTATCTTGACAATAGTTAATATTCTTAAATAATCTATATTTTTAATTATAATTTTTGAATATATATTTCAGAAATTAATCAATTCTAATCTATTATTTGAAAAACTAATCAATTCTAACCAATAATTTACAAAACTAATCGATTATAATTAATTCTTTGAAAAAATTAGCAGATATGATCGATCATTTTGAAAATATGATCGATCAGAATCTCAAAATCTTGTTGTATATGATAGCGGTTCCACTGGAACCGCTATTAAAAACTACTTATAATAGCGGTTAGACCTTAACCGCTATCTAACATACACTTTAGATAGCGGTTAAGGTGGAACCGCTATCTAACATACACTTGAGATAGCGGTTATGATCGATCACAATTGAGTTATGACCGATCAGATCTGTTTCAATCGATTAAAACGCATTTCAATCGATTAAAACAACTTGGAAAAATTGTGTGCAGAGTTTCAATCGATTAAAACGCATTACAATCGATTAAAATAACTTTAAAAATTTTTGTACAGAGTTTAAATCGATTAAAACGCGTTTCAACCGATTAAAACAAATTGGAAAAATTTTGTACAGAGTTTTAATCGATTAAAACTTCTTTTTATCAGCTTAAAATAACTTGAAAAGTTTTATAAGAAAGTTTTGCAAGTATATCAATCGATTAAAACACGAAACAATCGATTGAATCAAACTTAGAAAAGTTTTGTAAAGTGTTTTAATTGATATAACCGTTGCAAGTATCGCCTAAAACAATTTCGTTAAAGAATCAAGAACGCATAAATGGATTGAAAGAACTTTTAACGAGATTGAAACGGCTATTTCAACAGATTAAAACAAACTTTCAACAGATTAATTAATGCAGCAGCTTTTGAAATTTCTCTTTAAAAATAGTTTTGCTTGAACTTTTTAAACATACATTTGAACATCAGTTTTCACACATCCTAAGCAATCATTCAAGTAACCTGTAGCATCCTTTTTCAAGAAGATTCGCAACAGTTTTTAGAAGTTCTTTTGAAAATCTTTCTTGAGGCAACTTGCATTCTTGTGAAGAAGAAACTCTCAGCAGATTTGGATAAACTGGTTTGAGCTTTTTAGTTTCTTCTTTGTAAATTCTTTTTCATTCTTTTGTATTGTGTTGCACAAGTTTCTCTGCAGCTGGAAGTTGGTTGTGGAGGTTATCAAGAACTGGTATTGGGTGATCCAGTATAAAATACCGGTGATATCTTCCTTAACCTTTCTCTCATTCAAAATTCAGTTGATGCGCTTATTTTGATTGATTGCTTTGTGATTCAATAACAGATCTTTAAACTTAATTTTCGAATTAGCAGGTGGTGTCGCTCGAGCGACGTCATTTTCGCTTGAGCGATATTGCAAAAATCAGATTATGTATTATTTTCTCATTAGCGACCGATTTTAATTCGGTCGCTATTTCAATGTGTAATTTCGTCGCTAAATCAGTCGCTAAATGATTTTTTTATTTATGTATGAAATAGCCACCGATTTAGCGACTGAAAATTTGTGACGCACAAAAAGTGGTCGCTATTTCGGTCGCTAAATAAAGGAGTGAAAACTAAATCATATTTTGGTCGCTAAATCGGTCGCTAATTGCGACCGAATTAAAGTGGTCGCTAAATCGGTCGCTAATTGCGACCGAATTAAAGTGGTCGCTAAATCGGTCTCTAAATGCGACTAAGGTGGAACCGCTATCATATGTTCACTTTAAGGTGGAACCTCTAAAATATATATATATATATATATATATATATATATATATATATATATATATATATATATATTTTACATCAACATATATTCAAATAATCGAGACTTTAGATAGCGGTTAAGGTGGAACCGCTTATCATATGTTCACTTTTAAGAGCGGTTAAGCTCTTAAATGTGAACATATGATAGCGGTTTCACGCTAACCGCTATCTAAAGTCTCGATTATTTGAAAAAGTGATCGATCATTTGAAATAGCAATCGATCATTTGAAAAATTATATATTCTAAAATATAATTTATTTTAATTTCTATGATATATATATAAATGAAAATAAGTTATATTGTGGAATATATATTTTATATTATAGTAATTAATATAAATTATATTTTAGAATATATATATATATATATATATATATATATATATAATTTTACATCAAAATATATTCAAATAATCGAGACTTTAGATAGCGGTTAACGCGGAACCGCTATCATATGTTCACTTTTAAGAGCGGTTAACATCTTAACCGCTCTTAAATGTGAATATATGATAGCAGTTCCACGTTAACCGCTATCTAAAATTTCGATTATTTGAAAAAGTGATCGATCATTTGGAAAAGTAATCGATCATTTGTAAAATTATATATTCTAAAATATAATTTATTTTAATTTCTATAATATATATATATATATATATATATAAATGAAAATAAGTTATATTGTGGAATATATATTTTATATTATAGTAATTAATATAAATTATATTTTATAATATATATATATACTATATATATATATATATATATATATACATATATATATATATATATAAATTATATTTTATAATATATATATATATATATATGTATATATATATATATATATGTATATATATATATATATGTATATATATATATATATATATATATATAATTTTACATCAAAATATATTCAAATAATCGAGACTTTAGATAGCGGTTAAGGTGGAACCGCTATCATATGTTCACTTTTAAGAGCGGTTAACATTTAAACCGCTCTTAAATGTGAAGATATGACAGCGGTTCCACGTTAACCGCTATCTAAAGTCTCGATTATTTTAAAAAGTGATCGATCATTTGGAAAAATAATCGATCATTTTAAAAATTATATATTCTAAAATATAATTTATTTTAATTACTATAATATAAAATATATATTCCACAATATAACTTATTTTCATTTATATATATATATATATATATATATATATATATATATATATATAATTTTACATCAAAATATATTCAAATAATCGAGACTTTAGATGGTGGTTAAGGTGGAACCGCTATCATATGTTCCCTTTTAAGAGCTGGTTAACATCTTCACCGCTCTTAAATGTGAAGATATGATAGCGGTTCCACGTTAACCGCTATGTAAAGTCTCGATTATTTGAAAAAGTGATCGATCATTTGAAATAGTAATCGATCATTTGAAAAATTATATATTCTAAAATATAATTTATTTTAATTTCTATAATATATATATAAATGAAAATAAGTTATATTGTGGAATATATATTTTATATTATAGTAAATATAAATTATATTTTAAAATATATATATATATATATATATATATATATATATATATAATTTTATATCAAAATATATTGAAATAATCGAGACTTTAGATAGCGGTTAACGCGGAACCGCTATCATATGTTCAATTTTAAGAGCGGTTGCATCTTAACCGCTCTTAAATGTGAAGATATGATAGCGGTTTCACGTTAACCGCTATCTAAAGTCTCGATTATTTGAAAAAGTGATCGATCATTTGGAAAAATTATATATTTTAAAATATAATTTATTTTAATTTCTATAATATATATATATATATATATATATATATATATATATATGGATATATATATATATATATATAGATAGATATATATATATTTTAAAATATAATTTATATTAATTACTATAATATAAAATATATATTCCACAATATAACTTATTTTCATTTATATATATATATATATATATATATGTAATTTTACATCAAAATATATTCAAATAATCGAGACTTTAGATAGCGGTTAACGCGGAACCGCTATCATATGTTCACTTTTAAGAGCGGTTAACATCTTAACCGCTCTTCAATGTGAACATATGATAGCGGTTCCACGTTAACCGCTATCAAAAGTCTTGATTATTTGAAAAAGTGATCGATCATTTGAAATAGTAATCGATCATTTGAAAAATTATATATTCTAAAATATAATTTATTTTAATTTCTATAATATATATATAAATGAAAATAAGTTATATTGTGGAATATATATTTTATATTATAGTAATTAATATAAATTATATTTTAGAATATATATATATATATATATATATATATATATAATTTTACATCAAAATATATTCAAATAATCGAGACTTTAGATAGCGGTTAAGGTGGAACCGCTATCATATGTTCACTTTTAAGAGCGGTTAACATTTTAACCGCTCTTAAATGTGAAGATATGATAGCGGTTCCACGTTAACCGCTATGTAAAGTCTCGATTATTTGAAAAAGTGATCGATCATTTGAAATAGTAATCGATCATTTGAAAAATTATATATTCTAAAATATAATTTATTTTAATTTCTATAATATATATATAAATGAAAATAAGTTATATTGTGGAATATATATTTTATATTATAGTAAATATAAATTATATTTTAAAATATATATATATATATATATATATATATATATATAATTTTATATCAAAATATATTGAAATAATCGAGACTTTAGATAGCGGTTAACGCGGAACCGCTATCATATGTTCATTTTAAGAGCGGTTGCATCTTAACCGCTCTTAAATGTGAAGATATGATAGCGGTTTCACGTTAACGCTATCTAAAGTCTCGATTATTTGAAAAAGTGATCGATCATTTGGAAAAATTATATATTTTAAAATATAATTTATTTTAATTTCTATAATATATATATATATATATATATATATATATATATATATATATATATATATATATATATATATATATAGATAGATATATATATATTTTAAAATATAATTTATATTAATTACTATAATATAAAATATATATTCCACAATATAACTTATTTTCATTTATATATATATATATATATATATATATATATATAATTTTACATCAAAATATATTCAAATAATCGAGACTTTAGATAGCGGTTAACGCTGAACCGCTATCATATGTTCACTTTTAAGAGCGGTTGCATCTTAACCGCTCTTAAATGTGAAGATATGATAGCGGTTCCACGTTAACCGCTATCTAAAGTCTCGATTATTTGAAAAAGTGATCGATCATTTGAAATAGTAATCGATCATTTGAAAAATTATATATTCTAAAATATAATTTATTTTAAATTCTATAATATATATATAAATGAAAATTAAGTTATAT
>OY731402.1:19701248-19739518 GCA_963425845.1 Sphenostylis stenocarpa | reverse complement strand
ATTATTGAAAAAGTGATCGATCATTTGCAAAAGTAATCGATCATTTGAAAAATTAGATATTGTAAAATATAATTTATTTTAATTCCTATAATATATATATAAACGAAAATAAGTTATATTGTTGAATATATATTTTATATTATAGTAATTAATATAAATTATATTTTAGAATATATATATATATATATATATATATATATATATATATATATATAAATGAAAATAAGTTATATTGTGGAATATATATTTTATATTATAGTAATTAATATAAATTATATTTTAGAATATATATATATATATATATATATATATAATTTTACATCAAAATATATTCAAATAATCGAGACTTTAGATAGCGATTAAGGTGGAACCGGTATCATATGTTCACTTTTAAGAGCGGTTAACATTTTAACCGCTCTTAAATGTAAAGATATGTTAGCGGTTCCACGTTAACCGCTATCTAAAGTCTCGATTATTTGAAAAAGTGATCGATCATTTGGAAAAATAATCGATCATTTGAAAAATTATATATTCTATAATATAATCTATTTTAATTTCTATAATATATATATATATATATATATATATATATAAAGGAAAATAAGTTATATTGTGGAATATATATATTTTATATTATAGTAATTAATATAAATTATATTTTAGAATATATATATATATATATATATATATATATATATATATATATAATTTTACATCAAAATATATTCAAATAATCAAGACTTTAGATAGCGGTTAACGCGGAACCGCTATCATATGTTCACTTTTAAGAGCGGTTGCATCTTAACCGCTCTTAAATGTGAAGATGTGATAGTGGTTCCACGTTAATCTCTATCTAATGTCTCTATTATTTGAAAAAGTGATCTATCATTTGGAAAAGTAATCGATCATTTGAAAAATTAGATATTGTAAAATATAATTTATTTTAATTTCTATAACATATATATATATATATATATATATATATATATATATAAATGAAAATAAGTTATATTGTGGAATATATATTTTATATTATAGTAATTAATATAAATTATATTTTAGAATATATATATATATATATATATACATACATATATATAATTTTACATCAAAATATATTCAAATAATCGAGACTTTTGATAGTGGTTAAGGTGGATCCGCTATTATATGTTCACTTTTAAGAGCGGTTAACATTTGATCCGCTCTTAAATGTGAAGATGTGATAGCGGTTCCACGTTAACCACTATCTAAAGTCTCGATTATTTGAAAAAGTGATTGATCATTTGGAAAACTAATCGATCATTTGAAAAATTATATATTCTAAAATATAATTTATTTTAATTTCTATAATATATACATACATATATATATATATATATATATATATATATAATTGAAAATAAGTTATATTGTGGAATATATATTTTATGTTATAGTAAGCTGATATAAATTGTATTTTATAAGTGAAAATAAGTTATATTGTGGAATATATATTTTATGTTATAGTAACTTATATAAATTGTATTTAAAATATATATATATATATATATATATATATATATATATATATATATATATATATATATATATATATATATATATATATATATATATATATAGAGTTCAAGAGAGGGGGGGGGTGAATTGAACTTTAAAACTTTTTCGCAAAACTACTTTCTTTTAGAAGAATGAGTTATCTTTATTCAATCTTTGTAAAGGGTAATTCGGTTTAAACACAGCACAATTAAAGACAGAAAATAAAAGAGATGAAAGAAGAATATTAACACACAAAATTATACTGGTTCACTCTAATCCAGAGCTACATCCAGTTCTTGACAAACCAGTCAAGTTCCACTAATACCAAGTGAAAAATACAACCAGTAGATACTCACCAATCTACCTCAAGAACTATCTTGCAAAACCCACAAGACAGAATCTTGAAAACCACCCAGTAACCAAATCCAGTTACTGTACCAAGTGCAGATTACAATCCAACCTGCACAATCAAATTTTTACAAAAGAATATGGAAAGAAAAAACCTGGACTTGAAGTTTCTAATTGTCCAGAACCAATTCTAACAGCACTTTCTCTTTTGAATGACCACAATTCTGATCACAGCACCTTATGATATGAAAAAGATTCTTGAATGCAGAGAAAGTCACGTATGAAAGTTTCACAGATTGATTTCACAAGTTTTCTCAAGTAGTGTGTTGTATTGTATATTTCAAAAGATAGATCAAATCTGTATATATAGAGTAAATCAAAAGAGTCAGAACGTTTCATCTTTAAAAATCTGTTTCAGAGAGTCAAAGATAAGTTGGTTAGCAGTAAAACAGGTTTAGAAGAGACTCTGATCGATTAGAATAGAAGTATGATCGATCAGACCGAGTTATGATCGATCAGAATAAAACTATGATCGATCAGAATACATTTCAATCGATTAAAACGTCGATTCAACCGATTGATTTCATTTAAAGCTCAATTTCAATCGATTGATTCGAGTTTTTAATCGATTGAAACAACTTAATGAAAAATGACAGCTCTCTGTTTCAATCGATTGAAAATCATTTCAACAGATTAAATTCCTGCAAACACTTAGTTAAAAAATAGTCTCTCTGTTTCAACAGATTGAAAAATATTTCAACAGATTGATTTTCTAAAAACTCTTAGACTGAAAAAGATCTTTCTGTTTCAACAGATTTAAAATCATTTCAACAGATTGAAAATGCGAAACTTGATATTTGAAAAATTCATTGAGTTATTTTAACTTGTTGATTCCGCGAATCAATCAATTGAATTCTCGATTATGTATGACCATTTTTATGTTAAGTGATTTTAACAGATTGAAAATCCTTTTCAACAGATTGAAAAAAAACTTAGTTTATTCTTTTAATACTTAAACGTAAGTTTTTCATGCAGAAAAATGATTTTCAATGAGATGCAACATCTTAAGGTGCTTATCACAAAATATAATGGCCTATCAAGAGATTAAGTGCTTAAACTTAAAAAACCTAATCATCTACACACCCACAACCTAAGTTATATCTATGTCTTCATCAAATCCACCAAGTGCTTCAATCTCCCCCTATTTGATGGAGAAAAATAACCACTGCACCTGCAAAACAAAAGTAACAGACCAGAGACATATATTTTGTGGTGTGTGTGTAGTGACAGTTTTAAGCAAAATACTTCTCCCCCTATTCTCCCCGCTATCATATGTTCACTTTTAAGGGCGGTTACATCTTAACCGCTCTTAAATGTAATGATATGATAGCGGTTCTGCGTTAACCGCTATCTAAAGTCTCGATTATTTGAAAAAGTGATCGATCATTTAGAAAAAGTAATCGATCATTTGAAAAATTATATATTCTAAAATATTATTTATTTTAATTTCTATAATATATATATATAAATGAAAATAAGTTATATTGTGGAATATATACTTTATATTATAGTAATTAATATAAATTATATTTTAGAATATATATATATATATATATATATATATATATATAATTTTACATCAAAATATATTCAAATAATCGAGACTTTAGATAGCGGTTAACGCGGAACCACCATCATATATTCACTTTTAAGAGCGGTTGCATCTTATCAGCTTTTAAATGTGAAGATACGATAGCGGTTCCACGTTAACCGCTCTCTAAAGTCTCGATTATTTGAAAAAGTGATCGATCATTTGGAAAAGTAATCGATCATTTGAAAAATTATATATTCTAAAATACAATTTATTTTAATTTCTATAATATATATATATATATATATATAACTTATATTGTGGAATATATATTTTATATTATAGTAATTAATATAAATTATATTTTAGAATATATATATATATATATATATATTATTTTACATCAAAATATATTCAAATAATCGAGACTTTAGATAGCGGTTCCACGTTAACCGCTATCTAAAGTCTCGATTATTTGAAAAAGTGATCGATCATTCGAAATAGTAATCGATCATTTGAAAAATTATATATTCTAAAATATAATTTATTTTTATTTCTATAATATATATAAATGAAAATAAGTTATATTGTGGAATATATATTTTATATTATAGTAATTAATATAAATTATATTTTAGAATATATATATATATATATATATAAATTTTACATCAAAATATATTCAAATAATCGAGACTTTAGATAGCGGTTAAGGTGGAACCGCTAACATATGTTCACTTTTAAGAGCGGTTAACATTTTAACCGCTCTTAAATGTGAAGATATGATAGCGGTTCCACGTTAACCGCTATCTAAAGTCTCGATTATTTGCAAAAGTGATCGATCATTTTGAAAAAATAATCGATCATTTGAAAAATTAGATATTGTAAAATATAATTTATTTTAATTTCTATAATATATATATATATATATATATATATATATATATATCTAAATGAAAATAAGTTATATTGTGGAATATATATTTTATATTATAGTAATTAATATAAATTATATTTTAGAATATATATATATATATATATATATATATATATATAATTTTACATCAAAATATATTCAAATAATCGAGACTTTAGATAGCGGTTAAGGTGGAACCGCTATCATATTTTCACTTTTAAGAGCGGTTAAGATCTTAACCGCTCTTAAATGTGAACATATGATAGCGGTTCCACGTTAACCGCTATCTAAAGTCTCAATTATTTGAAAAGCTGATCGATCATTCGAAATAGTAATCGATCATTTGAAAAATTATATATTCTAAAATATAATTTATTTTTATTTCTATAATATATATAAATGAAAATAAGTTATATTGTGGAATATATATTTTATATTATAGTAATTAATATAAATTATATTTTAGAATATATATATATATATATATATATATATAATTTTACATCAAAATATATTCAAATAATCGAGACTTTAGATAGCGGTTAAGGTGGAACCGCTATCATATGTTCACTTTTAAGAGCGGTTAACATTTTAACCGCTCTTAAATGTGAAGATATGATAGCGGTTCCACGTTAACCGCTATCTAAAGTCTCGATTATTTGCAAAAGTGATCGATCATTTTGAAAAAATAATCGATCATTTGAAAAATTAGATATTGTAAAATATAATTTAATTTAATTTCTATAATATATATATATATATATATATATATATATATATAATTTTACATCAAAATATATTCAAATAATCGAGACTTTAGATAGCGGTTAAGGTGGAACCGCTATCATATTTTCACTTTTAAGAGCGGTTAACATCTTAACCGCTCTTAAATATGAAGATATGATAGCGGTTCCACGTTAACCGCTATCTAAAGTCTCGATTATTTGCAAAAGTGATCGATCATTTGAAAAATTAGATATTGTAAAATATAATTTATTTTAATTTCTATAATATATATATATATATATATATATCTAAATGAAAATAAGTTATATTGTGGAATATATATTTTATATTATAGTAATTAATATAAATTATATTTTAGAATATATATATATATATATATATATATATATATATATATATATATATTCTACATCAAAATATATTCAAATAATCGAGACTTTAGATAGCGGTTAAGGTGGAACCGCTATCATATGTTCACTTTTAAGAGCGGTTAACATTTGAACCATTCTTAAATGTGAAGATATGATAGCGGTTCCACGTTAACCGCTATCTAAAGTCTCGATTATTTGAAAAAGTGATTGATCATTTGGAAAAATAATCGATCATTTGAAAAATTATATATTCTAAAATATAATTTATTTTAATTTCTATAATATATATATATATAAATGAAAATAAGTTATATTGTGGAATATATATTTTATATTATTGTAATTAATATAAATTATATTTTAGAATATATATATATATATATATATATATATATATAATTTTACATCAAAATATATTCAAATAATCGAGACTTTAGATAGCGGTTAAGGTGGAACCGCTATCATATGTTCACTTTTAAGAGCGATTAATGGAACATCCTAAAGTCTCGATTATTTGAAAAAGTGATCGATCATTTGAAATAGTAATCGATCATTTGAAAAATTATTTATTCTAAAATATAATTTATTTTTATTTCTATAATATATATATATATAAATGAAAATAAGTTATATTGTGGAATATATATTTTATATTATAGTAATTAATATAAATTATATTTTAGAATATATATATATATATATATATATATATATATATATATAATTTTACATCAAAATATATTCAAATAATCGAGACTTTAGATAGCGGTTAAGGTGGAACCGCTATCATATGTTCACTTTTAAGAGCGGTTAACATTTTAATCGCTCTTAAATGTGAAGATATGATAAGCGGTTCCACGTTAACCGCAATCTAAAGTCTCGATTTTTTGAAAAAGTGATCGATTATTTGGAAAAATAATCGATCATTTGAAAAATTATATATTCTAAAATATAATTTATTTTAATTTCTATAATATATATATATATATATATATATAAATGAAAATAAGTTATATTGTGGAATATATATTTTATATTATAGTAATTAATATAAATTATATTTTAGAATATATATATATATATATATAATTTTACATCAAAATATATTCAAATAATCGAGACTTTAGATAGCGGTTAAGGTGGAGCCGCTATCATATTTTCACTTTTAAGAGCGGTTAACATCTTAACCGCTCTTAAATGTGAACATATGATAAGCGGTTCCACGTTAACCGCTATCTAAAGTCTCGATTATTTGAAAAAGTGATCGATCATTCGAAATCGTAATCGATCATTTGAAAAATTATATATTCTAAAATATAATTTATTTTTATTTCTATAATATATATAAATGAAAATAAGTTATATTGTGGAATATATATTTTATATTATAGTAATTAATATAAATTATATTTTAGAATATATATATATATATATATATATATATATAATTTTAGATCAAAATATATTCAAATAATCGAGACTTTAGATAGCGGTTAACGTGGAGCAGCTATCATATGTTCACTTTTAAGAGCGGTTAATATTGTAAGCTTTTCATTGTAATATTAAGACTTCTTTTCTTCTATACTTCTTCTCTCTTCTCTTCGCCTTTAAATGCGCACTGGTGCCAGAAATGGTATCGAGCCGAAGAAAACATTTTCGCGTGATATCTGTTGTTGTTTGAAATAAGTATGCACTTGTGGTTGCGGTTTAGGCCGATCCTCCACATCGAGAAAATTGTTTGCTTGTTTAAATCAAAGTATAAAGGTTGGAAAAGCTGGGTGCTTTAGTCTTCCCGATTGGGTTGCTTGATGCATAATAGGCCATCCCGAGATCACAAAAGTCGGGTTCAATTCACGATAATTTAGTGTGAATTAACAAAGCCACGTACTTTGTTCATAATATTGGTTACTCTTTACGAATTACTATTTTACGAAAACTTAACTTTCCCAATAGAAAAGAATTTTATTAATCAAACCTTGCCTAAGAGTCTTTGAGGGTAGATGAGCGTTGGTAAGCCGGTATAGGTTATAAGTCCAAAAGTGGCAATAAATCCTGTGGTGTTCCAGTAAATCTTAGACCTTGGCCTTAGGATGGCGAAATTAATAAAACTCTTATCTAAAGGAAAAGAAAAGTTAGAAGAAAATAGAAATACGAAGGAAGAAACCGATAATATGAACCTAGTTCATCATGAATTAATCATCCCGAGAGATAGAAAATCAATTAAATAAATGGACTCTTCCAAAATTAGAAATATCGAATATTTATAAAACTAAGCTGGAAAGATATGTTCAAATCAGAATACATAGTAAAAACCAGTAGATAAAGAAATAGAATTATTATCAAGCCATGAAAAAATACCTTTAATAACTAAATCATTAATAGCGAGAACATATAAAAGAATATAGATATCTTCATATAGGATCAATACAAATAACAATAAAACCTCTTTTTAGAAAAGGAATAGATACACCTATGTTTGTCGCCTTAAGAGATAATAGACTAGTAAAACTTGAAAACCAGATTTTAGCAATGTTTGAAACAAACTTACATAATGGACCAGTATACATAAATAATTATCCTAATTATTCGATAGCCCTTAAAAGTTTGTACAATACGAGAAAATAACATAATATTAGACATAAAAATCCCTGAAAATGTATGGAATCCAAAATCAATACCTATAACAATAATATATAGAATATATTATAAAATAATGAAAACTCAATTAGCACCAGGAGCTCTATTAATGTCTCCCAAGGATGAAACAACTATGCTATTAGTAAATCCGAGAAAAGGTTAACGCTGTAATTCCAAAAACATTAAAACATACTTGAAATATCTAGTGGACTTAGCTGGAGATTAGAAGATTTACTAGAACCAGAACCCCAGAACCAGTAGAAATTGAAAATATAACCGAATATAAATCGAGGAACAGTAGAAGTATCTTTTGCTCCAATACGAAGAATAAATTCACAAAGAGAATCAACTAGTAAAAATACTTTTGTAACCGCTAGAAGGTCAATAGATCAATCTAGTTTAATACATCATAGAAGTCTAAAATTAAAAGGAATAAAAGACGATCCTACAATACCCATGCCAGAATATGAATATGAACCACAAAATTCTCCCACTTGCTACGAAATACAACAAGATAATAGTATGATAAATGTAATTACAAAATTTGAAATAAATAAGGATTTATTAAGACAAGAATTTTTAGAAGAAAATAATAAAGAAAAAAGAGAATGGTTCTTTAAAACTTTTTCTCAAAATAAATTAAAAGAATACTGAGAAAAATATTATGAGCATTTAAATTTAATTCAAGAAAATATACCCTATTTTAAATGGTTTGAAGAAAATTGTTTAGAAAATCTACAAATTAATGTATTACAAAATACTGAGAAAATATGGAAGACAAAAAATAAAGAAGTTATTAGTAAAATTCCTCCTTTAGAAGAAGTAAAATTTCCTAACATTGAAAATAAAGAAGTTCTTGCATCACCTTTTAAAATGATAGGAGAAAAGAGAAATAGCAATGAGACTCCTAATATAAACGATATTCAAAATATACACGAGTCAATTAAATTTTACTAATCAAATATTACATCAAATAGCTCAAAAAACTATTGAGGAAGAAAAATTACCAAGTAATAAAAACCCATTAGGAATTACCTGACTTACAAAAATCATTAATAAATCCTATAAGATTATCTGATAAAGAATATAAAGAATTTAAAATAGGAAATCAATCGAGATAGAATATTAGAAGAAATAAATATAAAATTAGAACAATTAAATGTAAGAAAACTAAATGTAATAGATATCCCCGAAGAAGAATTAGGAGACATAGAAAATATAGATTTCGAAATAAATAAAATAGGAAACAAATTTAATATAAGTCCAACTACCCATAACATGCCAACTACTAGAAATTATTATAGAAGACCAACATTGCTCGATATACAGTTTGAAGAATGGAATTTAGAAAGCCCATCTGCATTTAATGGAGCAGGAATAAGCTGAATGGAACATAGATGGAATGACCGATTATCGAGTTACTAAGAAAAACAAACGAAATGGCTATGGTCGCTTCGACCTATAGGGCTAAAAATACTGAAGAACAAACTATACAATTACTAATCCTAGGATTCACGGGATCTTTAAAAGGATGGTGGGAAAATTATTTATCTGCGAGATCAAAGAAGATTTATATTAACGACGGTAAAACAAGAAGGAGATCATCGAGATACCGCTAATGGTAGAAACTCTAATAATTTCAATAATACATAATTTTATGGGCGATTCTAATACTTTTGAAGAAAAAACAAGCACCCTACTACATAATCTAAGATGTCCCACCTTAGGAGATTTCGAGATGGTATGTAGATAATTTTATAATTATGGTAATGACTAGAACAGATTGTAAAGAAACTTTTTGGAAAGAAAGATTCATTGCGGGATTACCCCAGTATTTGCAATAAAAGTAAGAGAAAAATTAGTTCAAAAATACCACTGAACCATTACAAGATATAACCTATGGAAAAATAATTGCAACTATTAAAAATACTGCTTTAGAAATATGTAATAATCTAAAATTAGAAAAACAAGTTAAAAGACAACAAGAGAGTGGTAATAAAGAATTAGGAGATTTTTGTATACAATACGGATACGAAAGATTAGATCCTCCGTCTAGAAAAAATAAGAAAAAACAAATAATTAGAAGAAAAATCTCCCAGAATAATGATAGGAATTCCCCTAGAAATTTTAAAAGAAAAATAAAAACAAGCCCCTTCGCAAATAATAATCAATCCAATCCTAAAAAAGGAATAGTCTGCTATAAATGTGGAAGATACGGACACATGAAAAAGGATTGTAGAGTAAAAGAAAGAATACAAAATTTAGATATGAGTGAAGAAACTAAAAATCAAATAACAAAAATATTGTTATATGAGTCAGAAGAAGATATTAATAATATAATAGAACCTAACGGCGGTGAAGAGGAATCTACTACCAATTTGAGTGAAAACGAGGATGAAGAAAATTGTGATTGCATATTTAAAATAAATGTTCTAACTACAGAAACTAAAATAGCCCTAGAAATGGTAGATAAACTTTCAAATGAAGAAGATAAGTTAGAATATTTAACCAGATTAAAAACATTAATATTAAGTGAAAAAGAAACGAAACGAGTACAAAATGAAGTAAGTGGTTACGACTTTTCTAAAATATTACGAAAAGCCATAAATAAAGAAAAACACGTAAAGATACAAGACTTACAAAAAGAAGTAAGCCTTTTAAAAGAAGAAATTAAAGAAATAAAACTTCAATTAGTAGAATTAAAGATAAAAAATGAAATACAAGAGGAAAAAATAAAAATTATAAATAATAAAGAACCCTTAAAAACCGAATCAACCTCCGAAACGGTTAATCAAATAAAAATTTTACAACAAAAATGGCATATAAAAGCAACATTAAAAATTGGAAATAGTTTTCATAAACAATTTACGACTTTGGTAGATTCGGAGCTGATATAAATTGTATAAGAGAAGGGTTAATACCTACAAAATTCTATGAAAAAACTCTACAAACCTTAAGGACAGACTAACTCGAAAGACTAAAAGTAAAATATAAATTATCAAATGTTAGTATATGTAATAAAGGCACTTGTTTTAAAAATACTTTTATATTAACTCCGACATTAGCGAAGAAATGATATTAGGAACTCCATTTTTAGCACTAATTTACCCCTTTGATGTGTCGAGAAAAAGGAATAAGCCATAAAAATCTTTTATTCGAATTTATTAAACCAATAAAAAATAAAGAAATACTATTAGTAAATGATGTAAATGAAGAAAATTTTCTACTAAAAATAGAAGCTAAAACTACTCATATAAACTATTTAAAACAAGAAATAACATACAAAAGAATAGAAGAACAATTAAAAAATCCCGAAGTAATAAAAAACTTTAAAAATATAGAACAAGACATAATAAAAGAAGTATGTGCAGAAGTTCCTACTTGCTTTTTGGAATAGAAATACTTTCGAAATAGAATTACCATATGAAGAAGGATTTTCAGAAAGAAATATTCCTACAAAAGCCAAACTAGTACAATTAAACAAAGAAACCTTAGAATACTTGAGAAAAGAAATAAAATCTTTTTTAGATAAAAAACTTATTAGACTAAGTAAATCGCCTTGGAGTTGTGCTTGCATTTTATGTGCAAAATGCCTCGAAATAGAAAGAGGAGAACCAAGAATGGTAATAAACTATAAACCTCTAAATAAAGTATTAAAATGGATAAGATACCCTCTACCAAATAAAACCGAATTAATAAGCGAGAATTTATAAAGCCACTATATTTTCTAAATTTGATATGAAAAGTGGATATTATCAAATCAAATTAAAAGAAGAAGATAAATATAAAACCGCTTTCATTGTACCTTTTGGGCAATACGAATGGAACGTAATGCCTATGGGATTAAAAAATGCGCCTTCGAGAATTCCAAAAAATAATGAATGATATACTAAATCCATACTCAAGATTTGCCATTGTCTACATTGATGATGTATTAATATTTTTCGAAACCATAGAACAACATAAAAAACATTTAAAAATATTTAAAAATATTATTAAAGTAAATGGAATGGTAATATCACAAAAGAAAATAAAATTAGCACAAACACAGATTAGGTTTTTAGGTCATGATATAAACCAAGGAACCATAACTCCTATTAAACGCAGTATTGAATTTGCAGAAAAATTTCCCAATGAAATAAAAGATAAATTACAATTACAAAGATTTTTAGGATGCTTAAATTATGTAGCGAGAATTTATACCTAATATTAGAATAATATCTAAACCACTTTTTAATAGGTTGAGAAAAAATCCTAAACCTTGGACCCTTGAAATGACGAACATAGTAATAGAAGTTAAAAAATTAGTCAAGACCCTACCTTGTTTAGGAATACCTAATCCAGATGCAAAAATAATTATAGAAAGCTGATGCCTCCGACTTAGGATACGGAGGTATATTAAAACAACACTTACCTAATACTCCCGAACAAATAGTAAGATACCACTCAGGAATATGGAATGAAGCACAAAGAAATTACAACACTATTAAAAAGGAAGTTTTAAGCATAGTTTTAAATATACAAAAATTTCAACATGATCTAATAAACAAAAAATTTCTATTAAGAATTGATTGCAAATCGGCAAAAGAAGTTTTAGAAAAAGATGTGAAAAATATAGTTTCAAAACAAATATTTGCCAGATGGCAGAGTTTATTATCTTGTTTCGAATTTGATATCGAATTTATAAAAGGAAAAGAGAATTCTATTCCAGATTTTCTAACAAGAGAATTTTTGCAGGGTCACTCCCATGGCAACCCCTTCTAAAAACCCTAATACCCCAGAAAAGAATAAACCAGAAAATCCTAAGTCATCTACATTATCCTTAGATGACTTTGCCCCTTCATATTCGAAAACAATAACCACCCGCAAACTTCCTACTTCAATAACTACTCCCCCTAATAGGTTTACTCCTTTAACCCCACAAAAAACCCAGAATACTCCCCCAGAAATAATTCCGAAAAAAGAGTTTCACATTAAAGAAGGATGTCAAAAGATAGTCACCGTAGAAGAAGATTGGAATACTGAAGTTTCTTTATTTATGGCTTTTCGTAATATTTTAGAAAAGTCGTAACCACTTACTTCATTTTGTACTGTTTCTGTTTCTTTTTCACTTAATATTAATGTTTTTAATCTGGTTAAATATTCTAACTTATCTTCTTCATTTGAAAGTTTATCTACCATTTCTAGGGTTATTTTAGTTTCGGTAGTTAGAACATTTATTTTAAATATGCAATCACAATTTTCTTCATCCTCGTTTTCACTCAAATTGGTAATAGATTCCTCTTCACTGCTGTTAGGTTCTATTATATTATTAATATCTTCTTCTGACTCATATAACAATATTTTTGTTATTTGATTTTTAGTTTCTTCACTCATATCTAAATTTTGTATTCTTTCTTTTACTCTACAATCCTTTTTCATGTGTCCGTATCTTCCACATTTATAGCAGACTATTCCTTTTTTAGGATTGGATTGATTATTATTTGCGAAGGGGCTTGTTTTTATTTTTCTTTTAAAATTTCTAGGGAATTCCTATCATTATTCTGGGAGATTTTTCTTCTAATTATTTGTTTTTTCTTATTTTTTCTAGACGAGAGGATCTAATCTTTCGTATCCGTGTTGTATACAAAAATCTCCTAATTCTTTATTACCACTCTCTTGTTGTCTTTTAACTTGTTTTTCTAATTTTAGATTATTACATATTTCTAAAGCAGTATTTTTAATAGTTGCAATTATTTTTCCATAGGTTATATCTTGTAATGGTTCAGGGTATTTTTGAACTAATTTTTCTCTTACTTTTATTGCAAATACTGGGGGTAATCCTGCAATGAATCTTTCTTTCGAAAAAGTTTCTTTACAATCTGTTCTAGTCATTACCATAATTATAAAATTATCTACATACTATCTGAAATCTCCTAAGGTGGGACATCTTAGATTATGTAGTAGGGTGCTTGTTTTTTCTTCAAAAGTATTAGAATCGCCCATAAAATTATGTATTATTGAAATTATTAGAGTTTCTACCATTAGCGGTATCTGATGATCTCCTTCTTGTTTTACTGCTGTTAATATAAATCTTCTTTGATCTGCAGATAAATAATTTTCCCACCATCCTTTTAAAGATCCTGTGAATCCTAGGATTAGTAATTGTATAGTTTATTCTTCAGTATTTTTAGCCCTATAGGCTGAAGCAGCCATAGCCATTTCGTTTGTTTTTCTTAGTAATTGATAATCGGTCATTCCATCTATGTTCCATTCAGTTATTCCTGTTCCATTAAATGCAGATGGGCTTTCTAAATTCCATTCTTCAAACTGTATATCGGGCAATGTTGGTCTTCTATAATAATTTCTAGTAGTTGGCATGTTATGGGTAGTTGGACTTATATTAAATTTGTTTCCTATTTTATTTATTTCTGAAATCTATATTTTCTATGTCTCCTAATTCTTCTTCGGGGATATCTATTACATTTAGTTTTCTTACATTTAATTGTTCTAATTTTATATTTATTTCTTCTAATATTCTATCTGATTGATTTCCTATTTTAAATTCTTTATATTCTTTATCGAGATAATCTTATAGGATTTATTAATGATTTTTGTAAGTCAGTAATTCCTAATGGGTTTTTATTACTTGGTAATTTTTCTTCCTCAATAGTTTTTTGAGCTATTTGATGTAATATTTGATTAGTAAAATTTAATTGACTGTGTATATTTTGAATATCGTTTATATTAGGAGTCTCATTGCTATTTCTCTTTTCTCCTATCATTTTAAAAGGTGATGCAGTAACTTCTTTATTTTCAATGTTAGGAAATTTTACTTCTTCTAAAGGAGGAATTTTACTAATAACTTCTTTATTTTTTGTCTTCCATATTTTCTCGGTATTTTGTAATACATTAATTTGTAGATTTTCTAAACAATTTTCTTCAAACCATTTAAAATAGGGTATATTTTCTTGAATTAAATTTAAATGCTCATAATATTTTTCTCGATATTCTTTTAATTTATTTTGAGAAAAAGTTTTAAAGAACCATTCTCTTTTTTCTTTATTATTTTCTTCTAAAAATTCTTGTCTTAATAAATCCTTATTTATTTCAAATTTTGTAATTACATTTATCATACTATTATCTTGTTGTATTTCAGAAGCAGTGGGAGAATTTTGTGGTTCATATTCATATTCTGGCATGGGTATTGTAGGATCGTCTTTTATTCCTTTTAATTTTAGACTTCTATGATGTATTAAACTAGATTGATCTATTGACCTTCTAGCGGTTACAAAAGTATTTTTACTAGTTGATTCTCTTTGTGAATTTATTCTTCGTATTGGAGCAAAAGATACTTCTACTGTTCCTGATTTATATTCGGTTATATTTTCAATTTCTACTGGTTCTGGGGGTTCTGGTTCTAGTAAATCTTCTAATCTCCAGCTAAGTCCACTAGATATTTCAGTATGTTTTAATGTTTTTGGAATTACAGCGTTAACCTTTTCTGGATTTACTAATAGCATAGTTGTTTCATCCTTGGGAGACATTAATAGAGCTCCTGGTGCTAATTGAGTTTTCATTATTTTATAATATATTCTATATATTATTGTTATAGGTATTGATTTTGGATTCCATACGTTTTCAGGGATTTTTATGTCTAATATTATGTTATTTTCTGTATTGTGCAAACTTTTAAGGGCTATCGAATAATTAGGATAATTATTTATGTATACTGGTCCATTATGTAAGTTTGTTTCAAACATTGCTAAAATCTGGTTTTCAAGTTTTACTAGTCTATTATCTCTTAACGCGACAAACATAGGTGTATCTATTCCTTTTCTAAAAAGAGGTTTTATTGCTATTTGTATTGATCCTATATGAAGATATCTATATTCTTTTATATGTTCTGCTATTACTGATTTAGTTATTAAAGGTATTTTTTCATGGCTTGATAATAATTCTATTTCTTTATCTACGGTTTTTACTATGTATTCTGATTTGAACATATCTTTCCAGTTAGTTTTATAAATATTCGATATTTCTAATTTTGGAAGAGTCCATTTATTTAATTGATTTTCTATCTCTGGGATGATTAATTCATGATGAACTAGGTTCATATTACTGGTTTCTTCTTCTGTATTTCTATTTTCTTCTAACTTTTCTTTTCCTTTAGATAAGAGTTTTATTAATTTCGCCATCCTAAGGCCAAGGTCTAAGATTTACGGGAACACCACAGGATTTATTGCCACTTTTGGACTTATAACCTATACCGGCTTACCAACGCTCATCTACCCTCAAAGACTCTTAGGCAAGGTTTGATTAATAAAATTCTTTTCTATTGGGAAGGTTAAGTTTTCAGAAAATAGTAATTCAGAAAGAGTAACCAATATTATGAACAAAGTACGTGGCTTTGTTAATTCACACTAAATTATCAGGAATTGAACCTGACTTTTGTGATCTGGGATGGCCTATTATGCATCAAGCAACCCAATCGGGAAGACTAAAGCACCCAGTTTTCCAGCCTTTATACTTTGATTTAAACAAGCAAACAATTTTCTGATGTGGAGGATCGGCCTAAACCGCAACCACAGTGCATACTTATTTCAAACAACAATAGATATCAGCGCGAAAATGTTTTCTTCGGCTCTGATACCATTTCTGGCACCAGTGCGCATTTAAAGGCGGAAGAGAAGAGAGAAGAAGTATAGAAGAAAAGAAGTCTTAATATTACAATGAAAAGCTTACAATATTCAGATTATTCGTGAGAGAATGAGGGAAGGCTGGGAACTTAGGCTATGAAGGAGTTGGTTGAGGAAGGTAGAGTTTAAGGCTCTAAGAGAGCTGTAAATTCTACTTCAGCAACTGACTCTTTTATAAGCCTTGAAATGTTCCTATTTGGTTCCTATTCTACTTTACAAGCGGCACACTATTAACAAGTGGCCGACCAAGAACATAATTACGGGGGACTCATATAAAGAAAATTACAAGCTGGCACACCTTTACTTTCGGTGCCGACGCTAAAAACAAAACTTCATAATTACAATGTTTTTGCTTTTCCTTTGGTGGGGTCCTTTTCTTTTGACGTAGAGAATCTTCTTTCTGAAGGAGGTGAGTTTAGCATCTTTTGGGCGATGGGCCTGATAAGCCCAACTTCTTACTGAGATGCTTTAGAAGGATATTTCGTGTGGGTCTTCTTCTAATCTTTTCATGATAGCATCAATTTTTCTTTGAATTTCTGTTGACGGAATTAGTTGCTAAAATTGATTAAAATCAACTTCTTCTTCTTCATACGGGTCTTGTGCATCTTGAATATTACTGATGGCTTCATCTTCTTCTTCTTCTTCATCTGAGCCCAATGATGATAAGGCTTCTAGCATTTTTAATTTTAATTGGGCCTTTTCTATTTTTGATGAAGGGAGGTGTGATAAGTCTATAATAGATTTTCCTTTATCTTTTAAGGAGGGAATGTCTTTTGGTATTGGGCTTCTGATGAGGCCCATTTTCTTCCAATTTTCGAACTTTTCTTCTACATATTGGACTTCGAATTTTTTCCACCAAAAAACTTTGGTTTTTAAACAAAGCGTTTTTGGATAGGTCTCGTCCTTATGCTTGATGGATTTCGGGAATGTGGGCCAAAAGCCGACTTATTCCCATGGTTGAACGAAATTTTATTATTCGAAGATATGGAGGGTATTGAGGAGTAAGGGCTTTATATTTCGATATATCTTCATGACCTTTTCGGGTATTATGGATTGAACCGGTCCTATTTGATTAAACCAATCAATGAACCAGTTGGGTAATGAATTGGGTATTTCTTTTTTAAAACATATGTACCAAGAATGCCTAGGATTGGTGTCAAAAAGTATTTTGTTCCAGGCTTCTTGATAGTCAAAGTAATTGTATGATGGGGGGTCAAAGGGCCTCGAAAAGCTCTTATCGGTGAATGGATGTTGATTCCACTCTTGGTATGAAATGATTTTGATTATTCTTAATTTTGAGTAACTAATAATAGAGGGATCTCTATCATTAGGGATGGGGGTTATTTACTGTGGAGCCGATATCTATTAGAATAAATTGATAAAATTTCTTGGTTTTCTTTAAATTTTCCGATTTGGGAATCCAACTCCATCCAGTGGGAGCTAGTCTTTTCAGTATTCCATATATGTCTTCGGTATTCCAATCTTCTTCTACGGTGACTATCTTTTGACATCCTTCTTTAATGTGAAACTCTTTTTTCAGAATTATTTCTGGGGGCGTATTCTGGGTTTTTTGTGGGGTTAAAGGAGTAAACCTATTAGGGGGAGTAGTTATTGAAGTAGGAAGTTTGCGGGTGGTTATTGTTTTCGAATATGAAGGGGCAAAGTCATCTAAGGATAATGTAGATGACTTAGGATTTTCCGGTTTATTCTTTTACGGGGTATTAGGGTTTTTAGAAGGGGTTGCCATGGGAGTGGCCACTGCAAAAATTCTCTTGTTAGAAAATGCTGGAATAGAATTCTCTTTTCCTTTTATAAATTCGATATCAAATTCGAAACAAGATAATAAACTCTGCCATCTGGCAAATATTTGTTTTGAAACTATATTTTTCACATCTTTTTCTAAAACTTCTTTTGCTAGATTTGCAATCAATTCTTAATAGAAATTTTTTGTTTATTAGATCATGTTGAAATTTTTGTATATTTAAAACTATGCTTAAAACTTCCTTTTTAATAGTGCTTGTAATTTCTTTGTGCTTCATTCCATATTCCTGAGTGGTATCTTACTATTTGTTCGGGAGTATTAGGTAAGTGTTGTTTTAATATACCTCCGTATCCTAAGTCGGAGGCATCGGTTTCTATAATTATTTTTGCATCTGGATTAGGTATTCCTAAACAAGGTAGGGTCTTGACTAATTTTTTAACTTCTATTACTATGTTCGTCATTTCAAGGGTCCAAGGTTTAGGATTTTTCTCAACCTATTAAAAAGTGGTTTACATATTATTCTAATATTAGGTATAAATTCTGCTACATAATTTAAGCATCCTAAAAATCTTTGTAATTGTAATTTATCTTTTATTTCATTGGGAAATTTTTACGCAAATTCAATACTTGCGTTTAATAGGAGTTATGGTTCCTTGGTTTATATCATGACCTAAAAACCTAATCTGTGTTTGTGCTAATTTTATTTTCTTTTGTGATATTACCATTCCATTTACTTTAATAATATTTTTAAATATTTTTAAATGTTTTTTATGTTGTTCTATGGTTTCGGAAAATATTAATACATCATCAATGTAGACAATGGCAAATCTTGAGTATGGATTTAGTATATCATTCATTATTTTTTGGAATTCGAAGGCGCATTTTTTAATCCCATAGGCATTACGTTCCATTCGTATTGCCCAAAAGGTACAATGAAAGCGGTTTTATATTTATCTTCTTCTTTTAATTTGATTTGATAATATCCACTTTTCATATCAAATTTAGAAAATATAGTGGCTTTATAAATTACTGCTTATTAATTCGGTTTTATTTGGTAGAGGGTATCTTATCCATTTTAATACTTTATTTAGAGGTTTATAGTTTATTACCATTCTTGGTTCTCCTCTTTCTATTTCGGAGGCATTTTGCACATAAAATGCAGCACAACTCCAAGGCGATTTACTTGGTCTAATAAGTTTTTTATCTAAAAAAGATTTTATTTCTTTTCTACGAGTATTCTAAGGTTTCTTTGTTTAATTGTCTTGGTTTGGCTTTTGTAGGAATATTTCTTTCTGAAAATCCTTCTTCATATGGTAATTCTATTTCGAAAGTATTTCTATTCCAAAAAGCGGTAGGAACTTACTGCACATACTTCTTTTATTATTTCTTGTTCTATATTTTTAAAGTTTTTTATTACTTCGGGATTTTTTAATTGTTCTTCTATTCTTTTGTATGTTATTTCTTGTTTTAAATAGTTTATATGAGTAGTTTTAGCTTCTATTTTTAGTAGAAAATTTTCTTCATTTACATCATTTACTAATAGTATTTCTTTATTTTTTATTGGTTTAATAAATTCGAATAAAAGATTTTTATGGCTTATTCCTTGTTCGACACTTCAAAGGGGTAAATTAGTGCTAAAAATGGAGTTCCTAATATCATTTCTTCGCTAATGTCGGGAGTTAATATAAAAGTATTTTTAAAACAAGTGCCTTTATTACATATACTTGACATTTGATAATTTATATTTTACTTTTAGTCTTTCGAGTTAGGTTGTCCTTAAGGTTTGTAGAGTTTTTTCATAGAATTTTGTAGGTATTAACCCTTCTCTTATACAATTTATATCGGCTCGAGAATCTACCAAAGCTGTAAATTGTTTATGAAAACTATTTCCAATTTTTAATGTTGCTTTTATATGCCATTTTTGTTGTAAAATTTTTATTTGATTAACCGTTTCAGAGGTTGATTCGGTTTTTAAGGGTTCTTTATTATTTATAATTTTTATTTTTTCCTCTTGTATTTCATTTTTTATCTTTAATTCTACTAATTGAAGTTTTATTTCTTTAATTTCTTCTTTTAAAAGGCTTACTTCTTTTTGTAAGTCTTGTATCTTTACGGGTTTTTCTTTATTTATGGCTTTTCGTAATATTTTAGAAAAGTCGTAACCACTTACTTCATTTTGTCTTGTTTACTGTTTCTTTTTCACTTAATATTAATGTTTTTAATCTGGTTAAATATTCTAACTTATCTTCTTCATTTGAAAGTTTATCTACCATTTCTAGGGCTATTTTAGTTTCGGTAGTTAGAACATTTATTTTAAATATGCAATCACAATTTTCTTCATCCTCGTTTTCACTCAAATTGGTAGTAGATTCCTCTTCACTGCTTGTTAGGTTCTATTATATTATTAATATCTTCTTCGACTCATATAACAATATTTTTGTTATTTGATTTTTAGTTTCTTCACTCATATCTAAATTTTGTATTCTTTCTTTTACTCTACAATCTTTTTTCATGTGTCCGTATCTTCCACATTTATAGCAGACTATTCCTTTTTTAGGATTGGATTGATTATTATTTGCGAAGGGGCTTGTTTTTATTTTTCTTTTAAAATTTCTAGGGAAATTCCTATTATTATTACGGGAGATTTTTCTTTTAATTATTTGTTTTTTCTTATTTTTTCTAGACGGAGGATCTAATCTTTCGTATCCAGTATTGTATACAAAAATCTCCTAATTCTTTAGTACCACTTTCTTGTTGTCTTTTAACTTGTTTTTCTAATTTTAGATTATTACATATTTCTAAAGCGGTATTTTTAATAGTTGCAATTATTTTTCCATAGGTTATATCTTGTAATGGTTCGGGGTATTTTTGAACTAATTTTTCTCTTACTTTTATTGCAAATCTGCGGGGTAATCCTGCAATGAATCTTTCTTTCCAAAAAGTTTCTTTACAATCTGTTCTAGTCATTACCATAATTATAAAATTATCTACATACCATCTGAAATCTCCTAAAGTGGGACATCTTAGATTATGTAGTAGGGTGCTTGTTTTTCTTCAAAAGTATTAGAATCGCCCATAAAATTATGTATTATTGAAATTATTAGAGTTTCTACCATTAGCGGTATCTGATGATCTCCTTCTTGTTTCTCTGCTGTTAATATAAATCTTCTTTGATCTGCGAGATAAATAATTTTCCCACCATCCTTTTAAAGATCCTGTGAATCCTAGGATTAGTAATTGTATAGTTTGTTCTTCGAGTATTTTTAGCCCTATAAGTTTGAAGCAGCCATAGCCATTTCGTTTGTTTTTCTTAGTAAGCTGATAATCGGTCATTCCATCTATGTTCCATTCGGTTATTCTGTTCCAGTTAAATGCGAGATGGGCTTTCTAAATTCCATTCTTCAAATTGTATATCGGGTAATGTTGGTCTTCTATAATAATTTCTAGTAGTTGGCATGTTATGGGTAGTTGGACTTACATTAAATTTGTTTCCTATTTTATTTATTTCGAAATCTATATTTTCTATGTCTCCTAATTCTTCTTCGGGGATATCTATTACATTTAGTTTTCTTACATTTAATTGTTCTAATTTTATATTTATTTCTTCTAATATTCTATCTGATTGATTTCCTATTTTAAATTCTTTATATTCTTTATCGAGATAATCTTATAGGATTTATTAATGATTTTTGTAAGTCGAGTAATTCCTAATGGGTTTTTATTACTTGGTAATCTTTCTTCCTCAATAGTTTTTTGAGCTATTTGATGTAATATTTGATTAGTAAAATTTAATTGATTGTGTATATTTTGAATATCGTTTATATTAGGAGTCTCATTGCTATTTCTCTTTTCTCCTATCATTTTAAAAGGTGATGCAGTAACTTCTTTATTTTCAATGTTAGGAAATCTTACTTCTTCTAAAGGAGGAATTTTACTAATAACTTCTTTATTTTTTGTCTTCCATATTTTCTCGGTATTTTGTAATACATTAATTTGTAGATTTTCTAAACAATTTTCTTCAAACCATTTAAAATAGGGTATATTTTCTTGAATTAAATTTAAATGCTCATAATATTTTTCTCGGTATTCTTTTAATTCATTTTGAGAAAAAGTTTTAAAGAACCATTCTCTTTTTTCTTTATTATTTTCTTCTAAAAATTCTTGTCTTAATAAATCTTTATTTATTTCAAATTTTGTAATTACATTTATCATACTATTATCTTGTTGTATTTCGAAGCGGATGGGAGAATTTTGTGGTTCATATTCATATTCGGCATGGGTATTGTAGGATCGTCTTTTATTCCTTTTAATTTTAGACTTCTATGATGTATTAGACTAGATTGATCTATTGACCTTCTAGCGGTTACAAAAGTATTTTTACTAGTTGATTCTCTTTGTGAATTTATTCTTCGTATTGGAGCAAAAGATACTTCTACTTGTTCTTGATTTATATTCGGTTATATTTTCAATTTCTACTGGTTACAGGGGTTACGGTTCTAGTAAATCTTCTAATCTCCAACTAAGTCCACTAGATATTTCGGTATGTTTTAATGTTTTTGGAATTACGGCGTTAACCTTTTACGGATTTACTAATAGCATAGTTGTTTCATCCTTGGGAGACATTAATAGAGCTCCTGGTGCTAATTGAGTTTTCATTATTTTATAATATATTCTATATATTATTGTTATAGGTATTGATTTTGGATTCCATACGTTTTCGGGGATTTTTATGTCTAATATTATGTTATTTTACGTATTGTGCAAACTTTTAAGGGCTATTGAATAATTAGGATAATTATTTATGTATACTTGGTCCATTATGTAAGTTTGTTTCAAACATTGCTAAAATCTGGTTTTCAAGTTTTACTAGTCTATTATCTCTTAAGGCGACAAACATAGGTGTATCTATTCCTTTTCTAAAAAGAGGTTTTATTGCTATTTGTATTGATCCTATATGAAGATATCTATATTCTTTTATATGTTACGCTATTAATGATTTAGTTATTAAGGGTATTTTTTCATGGCTTGATAATAATTCTATTTCTTTATCTACGGTTTTTACTATGTATTCGATTTGAACATATCTTTCCAGTTAGTTTTATAAATATTCGATATTTCTAATTTTGGAAGAGTCCATTTATTTAATTGATTTTCTATCTACGGGATGATTAATTCATGATGAACTAGGTTCATATTACTTGGTTTCTTCTTACTGTATTTCTATTTTCTTCTAACTTTTCTTTTCCTTTAGATAAGAGTTTTATTAATTTCGCCATCCTAAGGCCAAGGTCTAAGATTTACGGGAACACCACGGGATTTATTGCCACTTTTGGACTTATAACCTATACTGAAGCTTACCAACGCTCATCTACCCTCAAAGACTCTTAGGCAAGGTTTGATTAATAAAATTCTTTTCTATTGAGAAAGTTAAGTTTTCAGAAAATAGTAATTCGAAAAGAGTAACCAATATTATGAACAAAGTACGTGGCTTTGTTAATTCACACTAAATTATCGGGAATTGAACCGACTTTTGTGATGCTGGGATGGCCTATTATGCATCAAGCAACCCAATCGGGAAGACTAAAGCACCCAGTTTTCCAGCCTTTATACTTTGATTTAAACAAGCAAACAATTTTACGATGTGGAGGATCGGCCTAAACCGCAACCACGGTGCATACTTATTTCAAACAACAACAGATATTAGCGGCGAAAATGTTTATCTTCGGCTCCGATACCATTTACGGTACCAGTGCGCATTTAAGCGGAAGAGAAGAGAGAAGAAGTATAGAAGAAGAAGAAGTCTTAATATTACAATGAAATTCTTACAATATTCAATTATTCGCGAGAGAATGAGGGAAGGTTGGGAACTTAGGCTATGAAGGAGTTGGTTGAGGAAGGTAGAGTTTAAGGCTCTAAGAGAGCTGTAAATTCTACTTCGACAATCGACTCTTTTATAGAGCTCTTAAGATGTTCCTATTTGGTCCTATTCTACTTACAGCTGGCACCTATTAACAAGTGGCGACAAGAACATAATTACGGGACTATATAAAGATAATTACAAGCTGGCACACCTTTACTTTCGGTGGCCGACGCTAAAAACAAAACTTACATGACTACAATGTTTTTGCTTTTCCTTTGGTGGGGTCCCCTTTTCTGGTTGTAGAGAATCCATGTTATTTCTTCGAAGGAGGTGAGTTTAGCATCTTTTGGGCGATGGGCCGGATAAGCCCAACTTCTTACTTGAGATGCTTCTAGAAGGATATCTCGTGGGGGTCTTCTTCTAATCTTCTTCATGATATTCGAATTCTATTGTACAATTCTTTTGAAGGACTTCATGATATTTGAATTCTTTTTGCATTTCTTTATCATAGGATGTATTAGTTGCTAAAATTGATTAAAATCTACATCTTCTTCTTCTTCATATGGGTCTTGTGCATCTTGAATGTTGATTATGGCTTCATCTTCTTCTTCTTCTTCATCTCGAGCCCAAGGATGATAAGGCTTCTAACATTTTTAGTTTTAATTGGGCCTTTTCTATTTTTGAGGATGGGAGTTGTGATAAATCTATTATGGATTTTCCTTTATCTTTTATGGAGGGTATGTCTTTAGGTATTGGGCCTTTCGTGATGAGGCCCATTTTCTTCCAATTTTCGAACTTTTCTTCAACATATTGGACTTCAAATTTTTTCCACCAAAAAACTTTGGTTTTTAAGCAAAGCGTTTTTGGATAGGTCTTCATCCTTATGCTTTGATGGACTTCGGGAATGTGGGCCAAAAGCCAACTTATTCCCATGGTTGAACAGAATTTTATTATTCGAAGATATGGAGGGTATTGAGGAGTGAGGGCTTTATATTTCGATATATCTTCATGACCTTTTCGGGTATTATTGATTGAACCGGACCTATTTGATTAAACCAATCAATAAACCAGTTGGGTAATGAGTTGGGTATTTCTTTTTTAAAACAGATGTACCAAGAATGCCTAGGATTGGTGTCGAAAAGTATTTTGTTCCAGGCTTCTTGATAGTCAAAGTAATTATATGATGGGGGGTCAAAGGGCCTCGAAAAGCTCTTATCGGTGAATGGATGTTGATTCCATTCTTGGTAGGAAATTATTTTGATGATTCTTAATTTTGAGTAACTAATAATAGAGGGATCTCTATCATTAGGGATGGGAGTTATTTACTGTGAGCCGGTATCTATTAAAATAAATTGATAAAATTTCTTGGTTTTCTTTAAATTTTCCGATCTGGGAATCCAACTCCATCCTGGAGGAGCTACTCTTTTAAGTATTCCATATACATCTTCGCATTCCAATCTTCTTCTACGGTGATTATCTTTTGACATCCTTCTTTGATGTGAAATTCTTTTTTCGAGATTATTTCGGAGGAGTATTACGGGTTTTTGTGGAGTTAATGGAGTAAACCTATTAGGGAGAGTAGTTATTGAAGTAGGAAGTTTTCGGGTGGTTATTGTTTTCGAATATGAAGGGGCAAAGTCATCTAAGAGATAATGTAGATGACTTAGGATTTTCTGGTTTATTCTTTTACGGGGTATTAGGGTTTTTAGAAGGGGTTGCCATGGGAGTGGCCACGCAAAAAGTCTCTTGTTAGAAAATGCGGAATAGAATTTTCTTTTCCTTTTATAAATTCTATATCAAATTCAAAGCAAGATAATAAACTTTGCCATCTGGCAAATATTTGTTTTGAAACTATATTTTTCACATCTTTTTCTAAAACTTCTTTTGCAGATTTGCAATCAATTCTTAATAAAAATTTTTTATTTATTAAATCATGTTGAAATTTTTGTATATTTAAAACTATGCTTAAAATTTCCTTTTTAATAGTGCTTATAATTTCGTTGGGCTTCATTCCATATTCCTGAATGGTATTTTACTATTTGTTCGGGAGTATTAGGTAATTGTTGTTTTAATATTCCTCCATATCCTATAGTCGGAGGCATCAGTTTCTATAATTATTTTTGCATCTGGATTAGGTATTCCTAAACAAGGTAGAGTCTTGACTAATTTTTTGACTTCTATTACTATGTTCGTCATTTCAAGGGTCCAAGGTTTAGGATTTTTTCTTAATCTATTAAAAAGAGGTTTACATAATATTCTAATATTAGGTATAAATTCTGATACATAATTTAAACATCCTAAAAATCTTTGTAATTGTAATTTATCTTTTATTTCATTGGGAAATTTTTCGGCAAATTCAATACTTCTTTTAATAGGAGTTATAGTTCCTTGGTTTATTTCATGTCCTAAAAATCTAATATGGGTTTGAGCTAATTTTATTTTCTTTTGTGATATTACCATTCCATTTATTTTTATAATATTTTTAAATATTCTTAAATGTTTTTTATGTTGTTCTATGGTTTCGGAAAATATTAATACATCGTCTATGTAGACAATGGCAAATTTTGAGTAAGGGTTTAGTATATCATTCATTATTTTTTGAAATTCGAAGGCGCATTTTTTAAACCCATAGGCATTACGTTCCATTCGTATTGCCCAAAAGGTACAATGAAAGCGGTTTTATATTTATCTTGTTCTTTTAATTTGATTTGATAATATCCACTTTTCATATCAAATTTTGAAAATATAGTGGCTTTATAAATTCTGCTTATTAATTCGGTTTTATTAGGTAAAGGATATCTAATCCATTTTAAAACTTTATTTAGAGGTTTATAGTTTATTACCATTCTTGGTTCTCCTCTTTCTATTTCGAAGCATTTTGCACATAGAATGCGAGCACAACTCCAAGGCGATTTACTTGGTCTAATAAGTTTTTTATCTAAAAAAGATTGTATTTCTTTTCTACAGTATTCTAAGGTTTCTTTGTTTAGTTGTACTTGGTTTAGCTTTTGTAGGAATATTTCTTTTCTAAAAATCCTTCTTCATATGGTAATTCTATTTCGAAAGTATGTCTATTTCAAAAGGCGGTAGGTACCTCCGCACATACTTCTTTTATTATGTCTTGTTCTATATTTTTAAAGGATTTAATTACTTCGGGATTTTTTAATTGTTCTTCTATTCTTTTGTATGTTATTTCTTGTTTTAAATAGTTTATATGGGTAGTTTTAGCTTCTAATTTTAATAGAAAATTTTCTTCATTTACATCATTTACTAATAGTATTTCTTTATTTTTTATTGGTTTAATAAATTCGAATAAAAGATTTTTATGGTTTATTCCTTGTTCGGATACTTCAAAGGGGTAAATTAATGCTAAAAATGGGGTTCCTAATATCATTTCTTCGCTAATGTCGGGAGTTAATATAAAAGTATTTTTAAAACAAGTGCCTTTATTACATATACTGACATTTGATAATTTATATTTTACTTTTAGTCTTTCGAGTTAGGTTGTTCTTAAGGTTTGTAGAGTTTTTTCATAGAATTTTGTAGGTATTAACCCTTCTCTTATACAATTTATATCGGCTCCAGAATCTACCAAAGCTGTAAATTGTTTATGAAAACTATTTCCAATTTTTAATGTTGCTTTTATATGCCATTTTTGTTGTAAAATTTTTATTTGATTAACCGTTTCGAGAGGTTGATTCGGTTTTTAAGGGTTCTTTATTATTTATAATTTTTATTTTTTCCTCTTGTATTTCATTTTTTATCTTTAATTCTACTAATTGAAGTTTTATTTCTTTAATTTCTTCTTTTAAAAGGCTTATTTCTTTTTGTAAGTCTTGTATCGTTTACGGGTTTTTCTTTATTTATGGCTTTTCGTAATATTTTAGAAAAGTCGTAACCACTTACTTCATTTTGTCTTGTTTACGTTTCTTTTTCACTTAATATTAATGTTTTTAATTTAGTTAAATATTCTAACTTATCTTCTTCATTTGAAAGTTTATCTACCATTTCTAGGGCTATTTTAGTTTCGGTAGTTAGAACATTTATTTTAAATATGCAATCACAATTTTCTTCATCCTCGTTTTCACTCAAATTGGTAGTAGATTCCTCTTCACTGCTATGTTAGGTTCTATTATATTATTAATATCTTCTTCTGACTCATATAACAATATTTTTGTTATTTGATTTTTAGTTTCTTCACTCATATCTAAATTTTGTATTCTTTCTTTTACTCTACAATCCTTTTTCATGTGTCCATATCTTCCACATTTATAGCAGACTATTCCTTTTTTAGGATTAGATTGATTATTATTTGCAGAAGGGGCTTGTTTTTATTTTTCTTTTAAAATTTCTAGGGAATTCTCTATCATTATTCTGAGAGAATTTTCTTTTAATTATTTGTTTTTTCTTATTTTTTCTAGACGGAGGATCTAATCTTTCGTATCCAGTATTGTATACAAAAATCTCCTAATTCTTTATTACCACTCTCTTGTTGTCTTTTAACTTGTTTTTCTAATTTTAGATTATTACATATTTCTAAAGCGGTATTTTTAATAGTTGCAATTATTTTTCCATAGGTTATATCTTGTAATGGTTCGGGGTATTTTTGAACTAATTTTTCTCTTACTTTTATTGCAAATACTGGGGTAATCCTGCAATGAATCTTTCTTTCCAAAAAGTTTCTTTACAATTTGTTCTAGTCATTACCATAATTATAAAATTATCTACATACCATCTGAAATCTCCTAAGGTGGGACATCTTAGATTATGTAGTAGGGTGCTTGTTTTTTCTTCAAAAGTATTAGAATCGCCCATAAAATTATGGATTATTGAAATTATTAGAGTTTCTACCATTAGCGGTATTTGATGATCTCCTTCTTGTTTTACTGCTTGTTAATATAAATCTTCTTTGATCTGCAGATAAATAATTTTCCCACCATCCTTTTAAAGATCCTGTGAATCCTAGGATTAGTAATTGTATAGTTTGTTCTTCAGTATTTTTAGCCCTATAGGTTGAAGCAACCATAGCCATTTCGTTTGTTTTTCTTAGTAAGCGATAATCGGTCATTCCATCTATGTTCCATTCGGTTATTCCTGTTCCATTAAATGCGAGATGGGCTTTCTAAATTCCATTCTTCAAATTGTATATCGGGCAATGTTGGTCTTCTATAATAATTTCTAGTAGTTGGCATGTTATGGGTAGTTGGACTTATATTAAATTTGTTTCCTATTTTATTTATTTCTTGAAATCTATATTTTCTATGATCTCCTAATTCTTCTTCGGGGATATCTATTACATTTAGTTTTCTTACATTTAATTGTTCTAATTTTATATTTATTTCTTCTAATATTCTATCTGATTGATTTCCTATTTTAAATTCTTTATATTCTTTATCGGATAATCTTATAGGATTTATTAATGATTTTTGTAAGTCGAGTAATTCGTAATGGGTTTTTATTACTTGGTAATCTTTCTTCCTCAATAGTTTTTTGAGCTATTTGATGTAATATTTGATTAGTAAAATTTAATTGACTATGTATATTTTGAATATCGTTTATATTAGGAGTCTCATTGCTATTTCTCTTTTCTCCTATCATTTTAAAAGGTGATGCAGTAACTTCTTTATTTTCAATGTTAGGAAATTTTACTTCTTCTAAAGGAGGAATTTTACTAATAACTTCTTTATTTTTTGTCTTCCATATTTTCTCAGTATTTTGTAATACATTAATTTGTAGATTTTCTAAACAATTTTCTTCAAACCATTTAAAATAGGGTATATTTTCTTGAATTAAATTTAAATGCTCATAATATTTTTCTCGGTATTCTTTTAATTTATTTTGAGAAAAAGTTTTAAAGAACCATTCTCTTTTTTCTTTATTTTATAATATATTCTATATATTATTGTTATAGGTATTGATTTTGGATTCCATACATTTTCGAGGATTTTTATGTCTAATATTATGTTATTTTATCGTATTGTGCAAACTTTTAAGGGCTATCGAATAATTAGGATAATTATTTATGTATACTTGGTCCATTATGTAAGTTTGTTTCAAACATTGCTAAAATCGGTTTTCAAGTTTTACTAGTCTATTATCTCTTAAGGCGACAAACATAGGTGTATCTATTCCTTTTCTAAAAGAGGTTTTATTGCTATTTGTATTGATCCTATGTGAAGATATCTATATTCTTTTATATGTTCTGCTATTAATGATTTAGTTATTAAAGGTATTTTTTCATGGCTTGATAATAATTCTATTTCTTTATCTACGGTTTTTACTATGTATTCTGATTTGAACATATCTTTCCAGTTAGTTTTATAAATATTCGATATTTCTACTGGTTCTAGTAAATCTTCTAATCTCCAGCTAAGTCCACTAGATATTTTAGTATGTTTTAATGTTTTTGGAATTACAGCGTTAACCTTTTCTGGATTTACTAATAGCATAGTTGTTTCATCCTTGGGAGACATTAATAGAGCTCCTGGTGCTAATTGAGTTTTCATTATTTTATAATATATTCTATATATTATTGTTATAGGTATTGATTTTGGATTCCATACATTTTCAGGGATTTTTATGTCTAATATTATGTTATTTTCTGTATTGTGCAAACTTTTAAGGGCTATCGAATAATTAGGATAATTATTTATGTATACTGGTCCATTATGTAAGTTTGTTTCAAACATTGCTAAAATCTGGTTTTCAAGTTTTACTAGTCTATTATCTCTTAAGGCGACAAACATAGGTGTACCTATTCCTTTTCTAAAAAGAGGTTTTATTGCTATTTGTATTGATCCTATATGAAGATATCTATATTCTTTTATATGTTCTGCTATTAATGATTTAGTTATTAATGGTATTTTTTCATGGCTTGATAATAATTCTATTTCTTTATCTACGGTTTTTACTATGTATTCTGATTTGAACATATCTTTCCAGTTAGTTTTATAAATATTCGATATTTCTAATTTTGGAAGAGTCCATTTATTTAATTGATTTTCTATCTCTGGGATGATTAATTCATGATGAACTAGGTTCATATTACTGGTTTCTTCCTCTGTATTTCTATTTTCTTCTAACTTTTCTTTTCCTTTAGATAAGAGTTTTATTAATTTCGCCATCCTAAGGCCAAGGTCTAAGATTTACGGGAACACCACAGGATTTATTGCCACTTTTGGACTTATAACCTATACCGGCTTACCAACGCTCATCTACCCTCAAAGACTCTTAGGCAAGGTTTGATTAATAAAATTCTTTTCTATTGGGAAAGTTAAGTTTTCAGAAAATAGTAATTCAGAAAGAGTAACCAATATTATGAACAAAGTACGTGGCTTTGTTAATTCACACTAAATTATCAGGAATTGAACCTGACTTTTGTGATCTGGGATGGCCTATTATGCATCAAGCAACCCAATCGGGAAGACTAAAGCACCCAGTTTTCCAGCCTTTATACTTTGATTTAAACAAGCAAACAATTTTCTGATGTGGAGGATCGGCCTAAACCGCAACCACAGTGCATACTTATTTCAAACAACAACAGATATCAGCGCGAAAATGTTTTCTTCGGCTCTGATACCATTTCTGGCACTAGTGCGCATTTAAAGGCGGAAGAGAAGAGAGAAGAAGTATAGAAGAAAAGAAGTCTTAATATTACAATGAAAAGCTTACAATATTCAGATTATTCGTGAGAGAATGAGGGAAGGCTGGGAACTTAGGCTATGAAGGAGTTGGTTGAGGAAGGTAGAGTTTAAGGCTCTAAGAGAGCTGTAAATTCTACTTCAGCAACTAACTCTTTTAAAAGCCTTGAAATGTTCCTATTTGGTTCCTATTCTACTTTACAACTGGCACACTATTAACAAGTGGCCGACCAAGAACATAATTACAGGGGACTCATATAAAAGAAAATTAGAACTGGCACACCTGGTAATTTTTCTTCCTCAATAGTTTTTTGAGCTATTTGATGTAATATTTGATTAGTAAAATTTAATTGACTGTGTATATTTTGAATATCGTTTATATTAGGAGTCTCATTGCTATTTCTCTTTTCTCCTATCATTTTAAAAGGTGATGCAGTAACTTCTTTATTTTCAATGTTAGGAAATTTTACTTCTTCTAAGGAGGAATTTTACTAATAACTTCTTTATTTTTTGTCTTCCATATTTTCTCAGTATTTTGTAATACATTAATTTGTAGATTTTCTAAACAATTTTCTTCAAACCATTTAAAATAGGGTATATTTTCTTGAATTAAATTTAAATGCTCATAATATTTTTCTCGGTATTCTTTTAATTTATTTTGAGAAAAAGTTTTAAAGAACCATTCTCTTTTTTCTTTATTATTTTCTTCTAAAAATTCTTGTCTTAATAAATCCTTATTTATTTCAAATTTTGTAATTACATTTATCATACTATTATCTTGTTGTATTTCGAAGCGAGTGGGAGAATTTTGTGGTTCATATTCATATTCTGGCATGGGTATTGTAGGATCGTCTTTTATTCCTTTTAATTTTAGACTTCTATGATGTATTGAACTAGATTGATCTATTGACCTTCTAGCGGTTACAAAAGTATTTTTACTAGTTGATTCTCTTTGTGAATTTATTCTTCGTATTGGAGCAAAAGATACTTCTACATTCCTCGATTTATATTCGGTTACATTTTTATATATATATATATATATATATATATATATATATATATATATATATATATATATATAATTTTACATCAAAATATATTCAAATAATCGAGACTTTAGATAGCGGTTAAGGTGGAACCGCTATCATATTTTCACTTTTAAGAGCGGTTAACATCTTAACCGCTCTTAAATGTGAACATATGATAGCGGTTCCACGTTAACCGCTATCTAAAGTCTCGATTATTTGAAAAAGTGATCGATCATTCGAAATAGTAATCGATCATTTGAAAAATTATATATTCTAAAATATAATTTATTTTTATTTCTATAATATATATAAATGAAAATAAGTTATATTGTGGAATATATATTTTATATTATAGTAATTAATATAAATTATATTTTAGAATATATATATATATATATATATATATATAATTTTACATCAAAATATATTCAAATAATCGAGACTTTAGATAGCGGTTAAGGTGGAACCGCTATCATATGTTCACTTTTAAGAGCGGTTAACATTTAACCGCTCTTAAATGTCAAGATATGATAGCGGTTCCACGTTAACCGCTATCTAAAGTCTCGATTATTTGCAAAAGTGATCGATCATTTTGAAAAAATAATCGATCATTTGAAAAATTAGATATTGTAAAATATAATTTATTTTAATTTCTATAATATATATATATATATATATATATATATATATATATATCTAAATGAAAATAAGTTATATTGTGGAATATATATTCTATATTATAGTAATTAATATAAATTATATTTTAGAATATATATATATATATATATATATATATATATATATATATATATATATAATTTTACATCAAAATATATTCAAATAATCGAGACTTTAGATAGCGGTTAAGGTGGAACCGCTATCATATTTTCACTTTTAAGAGCGGTTAACATCTTAACCGCTCTTAAATGTGAACATATGATAGCGGTTCCACGTTAACCGCTATCTAAAGTCTCGATTATTTGAAAAAGTGATCGATCATTCGAAATAGTAATCGATCATTTGAAAAATTATATATTCTAAAATATAATTTATTTTTATTTCTATAATATATATAAATGAAAATAAGTTATATTGTGGAATATATATTTTATATTATAGTAATTAATATAAATTATATTTTAGAATATATATATATATATATATATATATATATATATATATAATTTTACATCAAAATATATTCAAATAATCGAGACTTTAGATAGCGGTTAAGGTGGAACCGCTATCATATGTTCACTTTTAAGAGCGGTTAACATTTTAACCGCTCTTAAATGTGAAGATATGATAGCGGTTCCACGTTAACCGCTATCTAAAGTCTCGATTATTTGCAAAAGTGATCGATCATTTTAAAAAAATAATCGATCATTTGAAAAATTAGATATTGTAAAATATAATTTATTTTAATTTCTATAATATATATATATATATATATATATATATATATATCTAAATGAAAATAAGTTATATTGTGGAATATATATTTTATATTATAGTAATTAATATAAATTATATTTTAGAATATATATATATATATATATATATATATAATTTTACATCAAAATATATTCAAATAATCGAGACTTTAGATAGCGGTTAAGGTGGAACCGCTATCATATGTTCACTTTTAAGAGCGGTTAACATTTGAACCATTCTTAAATGTGAAGATATGATAGCGGTTCCACGTTAACCGCTATCTAAAGTCTCGATTATTTGAAAAAGTGATTGATCATTTGGAAAAATAATCGATCATTTGAAAAATTATATATTCTAAAATATAATTTATTTTAATTTCTATAATATATATATATATATATATATATATATATATAAAATGAAAATAAGTTATATTGTGGAATATATATTTTATATTATTGTAATTAATATAAATTATATTTTAGAATATATATATATATATATATATATATATATATATATATATAATTTTACATCAAAATATATTCAAATAATCGAGACTTTAGATAGCGGTTAAGGTGGAACCGCTTATCATATGTTTCACTTTTAAGAGCGGTTAACATCTTAACCGCTCTTAAATGTGAACATATGATAGCGGTTCCACGTTAACCGCTATCTAAAGTCTCGATTATTTGAAAAAGTGATCGATCATTTGAAATAGTAATCGATCATTTGAAATAATAATCGATCATTTGAAAAATTATTTATTCTAAAATATAATTTATTTTTATTTCTATAATATATATATAAATGAAAATAAGTTATATTGTGGAATATATATTTTATATTATAGTAATTAATATAAATTATATTTTAGAATATATATATATATATATATATATGTAATTTTATATCAAAATATATTCAAATAATCGAGAATTTAGATAGCGGTTAACGCGGAACCGCTATCATATGTTCACTTTTAAGAGCGAGTTGCATCTTAACCGCTCTTAAATGTGAAGATATGATAGCGGTTCCACGTTAACCGCTATCTAAAGTCTTGATTATTAGAAAAAGTGATCGATCATTTGGAAAAGTAATTGATCATTTGAAAAATTATATATTCTAAAATATAATTTATTTTAATTTCTATAATATATATATATATATATATATATAAATGAAAATAAGTTATATTGTGGAATATATATTTTATATTATAGTAATTAATATAAATTATATTTTAGATATATATATATATATATATATATATATATATATATATATATAATTTTACATCAAAATATCTTCAAATAATCGAGAATTTAGATAGCGGTTAAGGTGGAACCGCTATCATATGTTCACTTTTAAGAGCGGTTAACATTTTAACCGCTCTTAAATGTGAAGATATGATAGCGGTTCCACGTTAACCGCTATCTAAAGTCTCGATTATTTGAAAAAGTGATCGATCATTTGGAAAAATAATCGATCATTTGAAAAATTATATATTCTAAAATATAATTTATTTTAATTTCTATAATATATATATATATATATATATATATATATATATATAAATGAAAATAAGTTATATTGTGGAATATATATTTTATATTATAGTAATTAAAATAAATTATATTTTAGAATATATATATATATATATATATATATATATATATAATTTTACATCAAAATATATTCAAATAATCGAGACTTTAGATAGCTGGTTAAGGTGGAACCGCTATCATATGTTCACTTTTAAGAGCGGTTAACATTTTAACCTCTCTTAAATGTGAAGATATGATAGCGGTTCCATGTTAATCGCTATCTAAAGTCTCGATTATTTGAAAAAGTGATCAATCATTTGAAAAATTATATATTGTGGAATATATATTTTATATATTATAATGTAATTATATATGAATATATATTTTAGATATATATATATATATATATATATATATATATATATATATATATATAATCTTACATCAAAATATATTCAAATAATCGAGACTTTAGATAGCGGTTAACGCTGAACCGCTATCATATGTTCCACGTTAACCGCTATCTAAAGTCTCGATTATTTGAAAAAGTGATCGATCATTTGAAAAATTATATATTCTAAAATATAATTTATTTTAATTTCTATAATATATATATATATATATATATATGAGAGAGAGAGAGAGAGAGAGATGAAAATAAGTTATATTGTGGAATCTCTACAAGAAAAAAGCCTATTACCTACGGGTAAAAATCCGCAGGTAAATTTTACATTACCTACGGATTTTACCTACAAAAGTATGTTCGTATATAAATTATCTATTACCTACGGAATTTACCTACGGATGTGAGGATTATGCATTACCTACGGATGTAGGAGGTAGGTAATGTTTTTTTACTACTTTACCTACTCATTTACCTACGGATGTTAAATAAAAAAAAAAAGAAAAAACCCTCGCTACACTTCCTCCGCGCCTCACTCAAGCTCCCTAACTCCTTCCTTCGTCTCCCTCAATTTCACTAACCTCCTCTATAACCCGCCACCCACCTCCTTCACCAGAACCCTAGCTGCAGCCTCCCCACTCTCGAGCACCCCACACGGTATCCTCATTTGAACCCATATACCCGTCACCACCAGGCTTCTTCCCCGTCACCACCACAACCATACCCGTGCCCTAATTCCACCTTCACTCACCAAAGCTTCTCACCAACGCAGAACCACCCCGCAGTCGCACCACATCTTAGCTTTCAGCCTCCAGATTCTCGCCCAATCACCCTCATCGGAACCACCACATCTCACGACCGCGGACCCCCCTTTTCGCAGAAACCCCGTCTTCGCGGCCTCCACCACCATCTTCACGATGCACCGCCACTGTGAGGTCGTCGTCCCCTTCGTCGAGCCACCGCAAGGCCAAGTCGCAGTCGCGGCCTCACCCTAATCCAACCTCCACCAAAGCCCCTCGTCATCCACGACAACCACCACCATCGAGCGTCCCAACCCCCACTCCTCACCACTAACGTCTCCACTCTGCTCCACTTCCCTCCTGTGTTGAATCTCTCCCTTCGCCCCAAACCACCGCGCACCACTGCCCATAGCCGGCCACCGCGAACCCAGCCGCAAATCAACCTCCAAGTCAGGACGCCACCACACCCCCTGTCGCGCAGCATCCCTGCAGCCTGGAACTTGAGTCACCTCGACGCAGGCTGCGGTCACCGCCTCTCCTCGCTCCAGCCCACCCCCATTGTGCCACTGAGCTCGCTGTGAGCTAGATGTGAGATATAGAGGCAGCGAGTTAAGCCTGGTATTATGCTTTAATCCTATTTCTTTCACATTTTTTGGAGTCTGAACTGTTCTGCTTAGTTAACTATTAAGCCCGGGTCTGGTTTATTTGCATATGAATCATTGAATTGGTGGCTCTGTTAGTTGAATAAGATCTTGGTTTATTAAGGTTTTTTGTACCGTTATTTCTGTTTAGTTTGACTTGAATCTGTGGTTTTCACTTGATGAGGTTGAGACTGGTGTTATCCAAGTCCTATTGGCTTGGTTCATGTCTCTGTGGCTTAGTTTCTTGGTGGGTGAGTTAAGAATGTGTTTCCACCCTACAAATGCTTCATAATCATGACCCCAAAACACTTATGAGCATATTTGACAAATTTAGGTCCAGTTGGATCCTTCTAGAGCGATTCACAAAAATGTTCATTTTAACATCAAAAAT
>OY731402.1:19604266-19701148 GCA_963425845.1 Sphenostylis stenocarpa | reverse complement strand
TATTATAGTAATTAAAATAAATTATATTTTAGAATATATATATATATATATATATATATATATATAATTTTACATCAAAATATATTCAAATAATCGAGACTTTAGATAGCGTTAAGGTGGAACCGCTATCATATGTTCACTTTTAAGAGCGGTTAACATTTTAACCTCTCTTAAATGTGAAGATATGATAAGTGGTTCCATGTTAATCGCTATCTAAAGTCTCGATTATTTGAAAAAGTGATCAATCATTTGAAAAATTATATATTGTGGAATATATATTTTATATTATAGTAATTAATATGAATTATATTTTAGAATATATATATATATATATATATATATATATATATATATATAATCTTACATCAAAATATATTCAAATAATCGAGACTTTAGATAGCAGGTTAACGCGAGCCAGCTATCATATGTTCCACGTTAACCGCTATCTAAAGTCTCGATTATTTGAAAAAGTGATCGATCATTTGAAAAATTATATATTCTAAAATATAATTTATTTTAATTTCTATAATATATATATATATATATATATATAGAGAGAGAGAGAGAGAGAGAGATGAAAATAAGTTATATTGTGGAATCTCTACAAGAAAAAAGCCTATTACCTACGGGTAAAAATCCGCAGGTAAATTTTACATTACCTACGGATTTTACCTACAAAAGTATGTTCGTATATAAATTATCTATTACCTACGGAATTTACCTACGGATGTGAGGATTATGCATTACCTACGGATGCAGGAGGTAGGTAATGTTTTTTTACTACTTTACCTACTCATTTACCTACGGATGTTAAATAAAAAAAAAAGAAAAAACCCTCGCTACACTTCCTCCGCGCCTCACTCAAGCTCCCTAACTCCTTCCTTCGTCTCCCTCAATTTCACTAACCTCCTCTATAACCCGCCACCCACCTCCTTCACCGGAACCCTAGCTGCAGCCTCTCCCCACTCTCGAGCACCCCACACGGTATCCTCATTTGAACCCATATACCCGTCACCACCAGGCTTCTTCCCAGTCACCACCACAACCATACCCGTGCCCTAATTCCACCTTCACTCACCAAAGCTTCTCACCAACGCGAACCACCCCGCAGTCGCACCACATCTTAGCTTTCGAGCCTCCGGATTCTCGCCCAATCACCCTCATCGGAACCACCACATCTCACGACCGCGGACCCCCCTTTCGCGGAAACCCCGTCTTCGCGGCCTCCACCACCATCTTCACGATGCACCGCCACCGTGAGGTCGTCGTCCCCTTCGTCGAGCCACCGCAAGGCCAAGTCGCAGTCGCGGCCTCACCCTAATCCAACCTCCATCAAAGCCCCTCGTCATCCACGACAACCACCACCATCGAGCGTCCCAACCCCCACTCCTCACCACTAACGTCTCCACTCTGCTCCACTTCCCTCCTGTGTTGAATCTCTCCCTTCGCCCCAAACCACCGCGCACCACTGCCCATAGCCGGCCACCGCGAACCCGGCCGCAAATCAACCTCCAAGTCGGGACGCCACCACACCCCTGTCGCGCGAGCATCCCCGCAGCCTGGAACTTGAGTCACCTCGGCGCGGCTGCGGTCACCGCCTCTCCTCGCTCCAGCCCACCCCCATTGTGCCACTGAGCTCGCTTGTGAGCTAGATGTGAGATATAGAGGCAGCGAGTTAAGCCCGGTATTATGCTTTAATCCTATTTCTTTCACATTTTTTGGAGTCTGAATTGTTACTGCTTAGTTAACTATTAAGCCCGTGTACTCGGTTTATTTGCATATGAATCATTGAATTGGTGGCTCTGTTAGTTGAATAAGATCTTGGTTTATTAAGGTTTTTTGTACAGATTATTTCGTTTAGTTTGACTTGAATCTGGGGTTTTCACTTGATGAGGTTGAGACTCGGTGTTATCCAAGTCCTATTGGCTTGGTTCATGTCTCTGTGGCTTAGTTTCTTGGTGGGTGAGTTAAGAATGTGTTTCCACCCTACAAATGCTTCATAATCATGACCCCAAAACACTTATGAGCATATTTGACAAATTTAGGTCCAGTTGGATCCTTCTAGAGCGATTCACAAAAATGTTCATTTTAACATCAAAAATGGAAGATTAGGTCATAAGTTAGAAAATAAAGGGAAGGGAAGTGGATACTCATGAATACCCTGATATGCCTTCAACTCTGGTGGGTGATTAGAGTCAAATTTAACTAAACTCAACTTTATTAGTTTGTTGGATATTTTGAATTTCTTTAGCGTATCTGTAAGTTGATAAAATATTTTTTATGGATATGGTTGTTTAACTGATGAATGTAATTGTTTCCATGTGTGCTTGTGAACAAATCATGCTACTTAACATGCCTCCATGGCCCCTCTCCTCCATATTCCTGTTATGCTTAGATTAATTGACCCATGCATTTAGTTCTGTGTCATTCTGACTTAATTATTGATGAGTAAGTAGATTCTGTTTGTAAAAATATTACATCATATATGTGAACACAGTTAATCCCCATGTTAGTTGTTAGAACATTAAGCATGTACAATGAAATTTTACCGGGACAATTTGAATTTTGTTATATATTTTTTGTGTGAATCTTGTGTGCTTCTCAGTAGAAAATCCTCTCTGCTGAAGACCTAATTTGTAAATGTGTCTTCTCAGTTGGGAAGATTAGGTCATAAGTTAGAAAATAAAGGGAAGGGAAGTGGATACTCATGAATACCCCGATATGCCTTCAACTCTGGTGGGTGATTGGAGTCAAATTTAACTAAACTCAACTTTATCAGTTTGTTGGATATTTTGAATTTCTTTAGCGTATCTCGTAAGTTGATAAAATATTTTTTATGGATATGGTTGTTTAACTGATGAATGTAATTGTTTCCATGTGTGCTTGTGAACAAATCATGCTACTTAACATGCCTCCATGGCCCCTCTCCTCCATATTCCTGTTATGCTTAGATTAATTGACCCATGCATTTAGTTCTCGTGTCATTCTGACTTAATTATTGATGAGTAAGTAGATTCTGTTTGTAAAAATATTACATCATATATGTGAACACAGTTAATCCCCATGTTAGTTGTTAGAACATTAAGCATGTACAATGAAATTTTACCGGGACAATTTGAATTTTGTTATATATTTTTTGTGTGAATCTTGTGTGCTTCTCGGTAGAAAATCCTCTCTCGCTGAAGACCTAATTTGTAAATGTGTCTTCTCAGTTGGGAAGATTAGGTCATAAGTTAGAAAATAAAGGGAAGGGAAGTGGATACTCATGAATACCCCGATATGCCTTCAACTCGGTGGGTGATTGGAGTCAAATTTAACTAAACTCAACTTTATCAGTTTGTTGGATATTTTGAATTTCTTTAGCGTATCTCGTAAGTTGATAAAATATTTTTTATGGATATGGTTGTTTAACTGATGAATGTAATTGTTTCCATGTGTGCTTGTGAACAAATCATGCTACTTAACATGCCTCCATGGCCCCTCTCCTCCATATTCCTGTTATGCTTAGATTAATTGACCCATGCATTTAGTTCTCGTGTCATTCTGACTTAATTATTGATGAGTAAGTAGATTCTGTTTGTAAAAATATTACATCATATATGTGAACACAGTTAATCCCCATGTTAGTTGTTAGAACATTAAGCATGTACAATGAAATTTTACCGGGACAATTTGAATTTTGTTATATATTTTTTGTGTGAATCTTGTGTGCTTCTCGAGTAGAAAATCCTCTCTGCTGAAGACCTAATTTGTAAATGTGTCTTCTCAGTTGGGAAGATTAGGTCATAAGTTAGAAAATAAAGGGAAGGGAAGTGGATACTCATGAATACCCTGATATGCCTTCAACTCTGGTGGGTGATTGGAGTCAAATTTAACTAAACTCAACTTTATCAGTTTGTTGGATATTTTGAATTTCTTTAGCGTATCTGTAAGTTGATAAAATATTTTTTATGGATATGGTTGTTTAACTGATGAATGTAATTGTTTCCATGTGTGCTTGTGAACAAATCATGCTACTTAACATGCCTCCATGGCCCCTCTCCTCCATATTCCTGTTATGCTTAGATTAATTGACCCATGCATTTAGTTCTGTGTCATTCTGACTTAATTATTGATGAGTAAGTAGATTCTGTTTGTAAAAATATTACATCATATATGTGAACACAGTTAATCCCCATGTTAGTTGTTAGAACATTAAGCATGTACAATGAAATTTTACCGGGACAATTTGAATTTTGTTATATATTTTTTGTGTGAATCTTGTGTGCTTCTCAGTAGAAAATCCTCTCTGCTGAAGACCTAATTTGTAAATGTGTCTTCTCAGTTGGGAAGATTAGGTCATAAGTTAGAAAATAAAGGGAAGGGAAGTGGATACTCATGAATACCCTGATATGCCTTCAACTCTGGTGGGTGATTGGAGTCAAATTTAACTAAACTCAACTTTATCAGTTTGTTGGATATTTTGAATTTCTTTAGCGTATCTGTAAGTTGATAAAATATTTTTTATGGATATGGTTGTTTAACTGATGAATGTAATTGTTTCCATGTGTGCTTGTGAACAAATCATGCTACTTAACATGCCTCCATGGCCCCTCTCCTCCATATTCCTGTTATGCTTAGATTAATTGACCCATGCATTTAGTTCTCGTGTCATTCTGACTTAATTATTGATGAGTAAGTAGATTCTGTTTGTAAAAATATTACATCATATATGTGAACACAGTTAATCCCCATGTTAGTTGTTAGAACATTAAGCATGTACAATGAAATTTTACCGGGACAATTTGAATTTTGTTATATATTTTTTGTGTGAATCTTGTGTGCTTCTCAGTAGAAAATCCTCTCTCGCTGAAGACCTAATTTGTAAATGTGTCTTCTCAGTTGGGAAGATTAGGTCATAAGTTAGAAAATAAAGGGAAGGGAAGTGGATACTCATGAATACCCTGATATGCCTTCAACTCTGGTGGGTGATTGGAGTCAAATTTAACTAAACTCAACTTTATCAGTTTGTTGGATATTTTGAATTTCTTTAGCGTATTCTGTAAGTTGATAAAATATTTTTTATGGATATGGTTGTTTAACCGATGAATGTAATTGTTTCCATGTGTGCTTGTGAACAAATCATGCTACTTAACATGCCTCCATGGCCCCTCTCCTCCATATTCCTGTTATGCTTAGATTAATTGACCCATGCATTTAGTTCTCGTGTCATTCTGACTTAATTATTGATGAGTAAGTAGATTCTGTTTGTAAAAATATTACATCATATATGTGAACACAGTTAATCCCCATGTTAGTTGTTAGAACATTAAGCATGTACAATGAAATTTTACCGGGACAATTTGAATTTTGTTATATATTTTTTGTGTGAATCTTGTGTGCTTCTCAGTAGAAAATCCTCTCTGCTGAAGACCTAATTTGTAAATGTGTCTTCTCAGTTGGGAAGATTAGGTCATAAGTTAGAAAATAAAGGGAAGGGAAGTGGATACTCATGAATACCCTGATATGCCTTCAACTCTGGTGGGTGATTGGAGTCAAATTTAACTAAACTCAACTTTATCAGTTTGTTGGATATTTTGAATTTCTTTAGCGTATCTCGTAAGTTGATAAAATATTTTTTATGGATATGGTTGTTTAACTGATGAATGTAATTGTTTCCATGTGTGCTTGTGAACAAATCATGCTACTTAACATGCCTCCATGGCCCCTCTCCTCCATATTCCTCGTTATGCTTAGATTAATTGACCCATGCATTTAGTTCTCGTGTCATTCTGACTTAATTATTGATGAGTAAGTAGATTCTGTTTGTAAAAATATTACATCATATATGTGAACACAGTTAATCCCCATGTTAGTTGTTAGAACATTAAGCATGTACAATGAAATTTTACCGGGACAATTTGAATTTTGTTATATATTTTTTGTGTGAATCTTGTGTGCTTCTCAGTAGAAAATCCTCTCTCGTGAAGACCTAATTTGTAAATGTGTCTTCTCAGTTGGGAAGATTAGGTCATAAGTTAGAAAATAAAGGGAAGGGAAGTGGATACTCATGAATACCCCGATATGCCTTCAACTCTGGTGGGTGATTGGAGTCAAATTTAACTAAACTCAACTTTATCAGCTTTGTTGGATATTTTGAATTTCTTTAGCGTATCTCGTAAGTTGATAAAATATTTTTTATGGATATGGTTGTTTAACTGATGAATGTAATTGTTTCCATGTGTGCTTGTGAACAAATCATGCTACTTAACATGCCTCCATGGCCCCTCTCCTCCATATTCCTGTTATGCTTAGATTAATTGACCCATGCATTTAGTTCTCGTGTCATTCTGACTTAATTATTGATGAGTAAGTAGATTCTGCTTTGTAAAAATATTACATCATATATGTGAACACAGTTAATCCCCATGTTAGTTGTTAGAACATTAAGCATGTACAATGAAATTTTACCGGGACAATTTGAATTTTGTTATATATTTTTTGTGTGAATCTTGTGTGCTTCTCAGTAGAAAATCCTCTCTCGCTGAAGACCTAATTTGTAAATGTGTCTTCTCAGTTGGGAAGATTAGGTCATAAGTTAGAAAATAAAGGGAAGGGAAGTGGATACTCATGAATACCCCGATATGCCTTCAACTCTGGTGGGTGATTGGAGTCAAATTTAACTAAACTCAACTTTATCAGTTTGTTGGATATTTTGAATTTCTTTAGCGTATCTCGTAAGTTGATAAAATATTTTTTATGGATATGGTTGTTTAACTGATGAATGTAATTGTTTCCATGTGTGCTTGTGAACAAATCATGCTACTTAACATGCCTCCATGGCCCCTCTCCTCCATATTCTCGTTATGCTTAGATTAATTGACCCATGCATTTAGTTCTGTGTCATTCTGACTTAATTATTGATGAGTAAGTAGATTCTGTTTGTAAAAATATTACATCATATATGTGAACACAGTTAATCCCCATGTTAGTTGTTAGAACATTAAGCATGTACAATGAAATTTTACCGGGACAATTTGAATTTTGTTATATATTTTTTGTGTGAATCTTGTGTGCTTCTCAGTAGAAAATCCTCTCTGTCGAAGACCTAATTTGTAAATGTGTCTTCTCAGTTGGGAAGATTAGGTCATAAGTTAGAAAATAAAGGGAAGGGAAGTGGATACTCATGAATACCCCGATATGCCTTCAACTCTGGTGGGTGATTGGAGTCAAATTTAACTAAACTCAACTTTATCAGTTTGTTGGATATTTTGAATTTCTTTAGCGTATCTCGTAAGTTGATAAAATATTTTTTATGGATATGGTTGTTTAACTGATGAATGTAATTGTTTCCATGTGTGCTTGTGAACAAATCATGCTACTTAACATGCCTCCATGGCCCCTCTCCTCCATATTCCTGTTATGCTTAGATTAATTGACCCATGCATTTAGTTCTGTGTCATTCTGACTTAATTATTGATGAGTAAGTAGATTCTGTTTGTAAAAATATTACATCATATATGTGAACACAGTTAATCCCCATGTTAGTTGTTAGAACATTAAGCATGTACAATGAAATTTTACCGGGACAATTTGAATTTTGTTATATATTTTTTGTGTGAATCTTGTGTGCTTCTCAGTAGAAAATCCTCTCTCGCTGAAGACCTAATTTGTAAATGTGTCTTCTCAGTTGGGAAGATTAGGTCATAAGTTAGAAAATAAAGGGAAGGGAAGTGGATACTCATGAATACCCCGATATGCCTTCAACTCGGTGGGTGATTGGAGTCAAATTTAACTAAACTCAACTTTATCGGTTTGTTGGATATTTTGAATTTCTTTAGCGTATCCTGTAAGTTGATAAAATATTTTTTATGGATATGGTTGTTTAACCGATGAATGTAATTGTTTCCATGTGTGCTTGTGAACAAATCATGCTACTTAACATGCCTCCATGGCCCCTCTCCTCCATATTCCTGTTATGCTTAGATTAATTGACCCATGCATTTAGTTCTGTGTCATTCCGACTTAATTATTGATGAGTAAGTAGATTCTGTTTGTAAAAATATTACATCATATATGTGAACACAGTTAATCCCCATGTTAGTTGTTAGAACATTAAGCATGTACAATGAAATTTTACCGGGACAATTTGAATTTTGTTATATATTTTTTGTGTGAATCTTGTGTGCTTCTCAGCAGAAAATCCTCTCTCGCTGAAGACCTAATTTGTAAATGTGTCTTCTCAGTTGGGAAGATTAGGTCATAAGTTAGAAAATAAAGGGAAGGGAAGTGGATACTCATGAATACCCTGATATGCCTTCAACTCTGTGGGTGATTGGAGTCAAATTTAACTAAACTCAACTTTATCAGTTTGTTGGATATTTTGAATTTCTTTAGCGTATTCGTAAGTTGATAAAATATTTTTTATGGATATGGTTGTTTAACCGATGAATGTAATTGTTTCCATGTGTGCTTGTGAACAAATCATGCTACTTAACATGCCTCCATGGCCCCTCTCCTCCATATTCCTGTTATGCTTAGATTAATTGACCCATGCATTTAGTTCCTGTGTCATTCTGACTTAATTATTGATGAGTAAGTAGATTCTGTTTGTAAAAATATTACATCATATATGTGAACACAGCTTAATCCCCATGTTAGTTGTTAGAACATTAAGCATGTACAATGAAATTTTACCTGGACAATTTGAATTTTGTTATATATTTTTTGTGTGAATCTTGTGTGCTTCTCAGTAGAAAATCCTCTCTCGCTGAAGACCTAATTTGTAAATGTGTCTTCTCAGTTGGGAAGATTAGGTCATAAGTTAGAAAATAAAGGGAAGGGAAGTGGATACTCATGAATACCCCGATATGCCTTCAACTCGGTGGGTGATTGGAGTCAAATTTAACTAAACTCAACTTTATCGATTTGTTGGATATTTTGAATTTCTTTAGCGTATCCGTAAGTTGATAAAATATTTTTTATGGATATGGTTGTTTAACCGATGAATGTAATTGTTTCCATGTGTGCTTGTGAACAAATCATGCTACTTAACATGCCTCCATGGCCCCTCTCCTCCATATTCTCGTTATGCTTAGATTAATTGACCCATGCATTTAGTTCTCGTGTCATTCTGACTTAATTATTGATGAGTAAGTAGATTCTGTTTGTAAAAATATTACATCATATATGTGAACACAGTTAATCCCCATGTTAGTTGTTAGAACATTAAGCATGTACAATGAAATTTTACCGGACAATTTGAATTTTGTTATATATTTTTTGTGTGAATCTTGTGTGCTTCTCAGTAGAAAATCCTCTCTCGCTGAAGACCTAATTTGTAAATGTGTCTTCTCAGTTGGGAAGATTAGGTCATAAGTTAGAAAATAAAGGGAAGGGAAGTGGATACTCATGAATACCCCGATATGCCTTCAACTCCGGTGGGTGATTGGAGTCAAATTTAACTAAACTCAACTTTATCAGCTTGTTGGATATTTTGAATTTCTTTAGCGTATCCGTAAGTTGATAAAATATTTTTTATGGATATGGTTGTTTAACTGATGAATGTAATTGTTTCCATGTGTGCTTGTGAACAAATCATGCTACTTAACATGCCTCCATGGCCCCTCTCCTCCATATTCCTGTTATGCTTAGATTAATTGACCCATGCATTTAGTTCTCGTGTCATTCGACTTAATTATTGATGAGTAAGTAGATTCTCGTTTGTAAAAATATTACATCATATATGTGAACACAGTTAATCCCCATGTTAGTTGTTAGAACATTAAGCATGTACAATGAAATTTTACCGGACAATTTGAATTTTGTTATATATTTTTTGTGTGAATCTTGTGTGCTTCTCAAGTAGAAAATCCTCTCTCTGAAGACCTAATTTGTAAATGTGTCTTCTCAGTTGGGAAGATTAGGTCATAAGTTAGAAAATAAAGGGAAGGGAAGTGGATACTCATGAATACCCCGATATGCCTTCAACTCTGGTGGGTGATTGGAGTCAAATTTAACTAAACTCAACTTTATCAGCTTTGTTGGATATTTTGAATTTCTTTAGCGTATCTCGTAAGTTGATAAAATATTTTTTATGGATATGGTTGTTTAACCGATGAATGTAATTGTTTCCATGTGTGCTTGTGAACAAATCATGCTACTTAACATGCCTCCATGGCCCCTCTCCTCCATATTCCTGTTATGCTTAGATTAATTGACCCATGCATTTAGTTCTGTGTCATTCTGACTTAATTATTGATGAGTAAGTAGATTCTGTTTGTAAAAATATTACATCATATATGTGAACACAGTTAATCCCCATGTTAGTTGTTAGAACATTAAGCATGTACAATGAAATTTTACCGGACAATTTGAATTTTGTTATATATTTTTTGTGTGAATCTTGTGTGCTTCTCAGTAGAAAATCCTCTCTGCTGAAGACCTAATTTGTAAATGTGTCTTCTCAGTTGGGAAGATTAGGTCATAAGTTAGAAAATAAAGGGAAGGGAAGTGGATACTCATGAATACCCCGATATGCCTTCAACTCGGTGGGTGATTGGAGTCAAATTTAACTAAACTCAACTTTATCAGTTTGTTGGATATTTTGAATTTCTTTAGCGTATCTCGTAAGTTGATAAAATATTTTTTATGGATATGGTTGTTTAACCGATGAATGTAATTGTTTCCATGTGTGCTTGTGAACAAATCATGCTACTTAACATGCCTCCATGGCCCCTCTCCTCCATATTCCTGTTATGCTTAGATTAATTGACCCATGCATTTAGTTCTGTGTCATTCTGACTTAATTATTGATGAGTAAGTAGATTCTGTTTGTAAAAATATTACATCATATATGTGAACACAGTTAATCCCCATGTTAGTTGTTAGAACATTAAGCATGTACAATGAAATTTTACCGGGACAATTTGAATTTTGTTATATATTTTTTGTGTGAATCTTGTGTGCTTCTCAGTAGAAAATCCTCTCTCGTCGAAGACCTAATTTGTAAATGTGTCTTCTCAGTTGGGAAGATTAGGTCATAAGTTAGAAAATAAAGGGAAGGGAAGTGGATACTCATGAATACCCCGATATGCCTTCAACTCGGTGGGTGATTGGAGTCAAATTTAACTAAACTCAACTTTATCAGCTTTGTTGGATATTTTGAATTTCTTTAGCGTATCCGTAAGTTGATAAAATATTTTTTATGGATATGGTTGTTTAACTCGATGAATGTAATTGTTTCCATGTGTGCTTGTGAACAAATCATGCTACTTAACATGCCTCCATGGCCCCTCTCCTCCATATTCCTGTTATGCTTAGATTAATTGACCCATGCATTTAGTTCTGTGTCATTCGACTTAATTATTGATGAGTAAGTAGATTCTGTTTGTAAAAATATTACATCATATATGTGAACACAGTTAATCCCCATGTTAGTTGTTAGAACATTAAGCATGTACAATGAAATTTTACCGGACAATTTGAATTTTGTTATATATTTTTTGTGTGAATCTTGTGTGCTTCTCAGATAGAAAATCCTCTCTCGTCGAAGACCTAATTTGTAAATGTGTCTTCTCAGTTGGGAAGATTAGGTCATAAGTTAGAAAATAAAGGGAAGGGAAGTGGATACTCATGAATACCCTGATATGCCTTCAACTCTGGTGGGTGATTGGAGTCAAATTTAACTAAACTCAACTTTATCAGTTTGTTGGATATTTTGAATTTCTTTAGCGTATCTCGTAAGTTGATAAAATATTTTTTATGGATATGGTTGTTTAACTGATGAATGTAATTGTTTCCATGTGTGCTTGTGAACAAATCATGCTACTTAACATGCCTCCATGGCCCCTCTCCTCCATATTCCTCGTTATGCTTAGATTAATTGACCCATGCATTTAGTTCTGTGTCATTCTGACTTAATTATTGATGAGTAAGTAGATTCTCGTTTGTAAAAATATTACATCATATATGTGAACACAGTTAATCCCCATGTTAGTTGTTAGAACATTAAGCATGTACAATGAAATTTTACCGGACAATTTGAATTTTGTTATATATTTTTTGTGTGAATCTTGTGTGCTTCTCAAGTAGAAAATCCTCTCTCGCTGAAGACCTAATTTGTAAATGTGTCTTCTCAGTTGGGAAGATTAGGTCATAAGTTAGAAAATAAAGGGAAGGGAAGTGGATACTCATGAATACCCCGATATGCCTTCAACTCTGGTGGGTGATTGGAGTCAAATTTAACTAAACTCAACTTTATCAGTTTGTTGGATATTTTGAATTTCTTTAGCGTATCCGTAAGTTGATAAAATATTTTTTATGGATATGGTTGTTTAACCGATGAATGTAATTGTTTCCATGTGTGCTTGTGAACAAATCATGCTACTTAACATGCCTCCATGGCCCCTCTCCTCCATATTCCTGTTATGCTTAGATTAATTGACCCATGCATTTAGTTCTCGTGTCATTCGACTTAATTATTGATGAGTAAGTAGATTCTGTTTGTAAAAATATTACATCATATATGTGAACACAGTTAATCCCCATGTTAGTTGTTAGAACATTAAGCATGTACAATGAAATTTTACCGGGACAATTTGAATTTTGTTATATATTTTTTGTGTGAATCTTGTGTGCTTCTCAGTAGAAAATCCTCTCTCGTGAAGACCTAATTTGTAAATGTGTCTTCTCAGTTGGGAAGATTAGGTCATAAGTTAGAAAATAAAGGGAAGGGAAGTGGATACTCATGAATACCCCGATATGCCTTCAACTCGGTGGGTGATTGGAGTCAAATTTAACTAAACTCAACTTTATCAGTTTGTTGGATATTTTGAATTTCTTTAGCGTATCTCGTAAGTTGATAAAATATTTTTTATGGATATGGTTGTTTAACCGATGAATGTAATTGTTTCCATGTGTGCTTGTGAACAAATCATGCTACTTAACATGCCTCCATGGCCCCTCTCCTCCATATTCCTGTTATGCTTAGATTAATTGACCCATGCATTTAGTTCTGTGTCATTCTGACTTAATTATTGATGAGTAAGTAGATTCTGTTTGTAAAAATATTACATCATATATGTGAACACAGTTAATCCCCATGTTAGTTGTTAGAACATTAAGCATGTACAATGAAATTTTACCGGGACAATTTGAATTTTGTTATATATTTTTTGTGTGAATCTTGTGTGCTTCTCAGTAGAAAATCCTCTCTCGCTGAAGACCTAATTTGTAAATGTGTCTTCTCAGTTGGGAAGATTAGGTCATAAGTTAGAAAATAAAGGGAAGGGAAGTGGATACTCATGAATACCCCGATATGCCTTCAACTCGGTGGGTGATTGGAGTCAAATTTAACTAAACTCAACTTTATCAGTTTGTTGGATATTTTGAATTTCTTTAGCGTATCTGTAAGTTGATAAAATATTTTTTATGGATATGGTTGTTTAACCGATGAATGTAATTGTTTCCATGTGTGCTTGTGAACAAATCATGCTACTTAACATGCCTCCATGGCCCCTCTCCTCCATATTCCTGTTATGCTTAGATTAATTGACCCATGCATTTAGTTCTGTGTCATTCTGACTTAATTATTGATGAGTAAGTAGATTCTGTTTGTAAAAATATTACATCATATATGTGAACACAGTTAATCCCCATGTTAGTTGTTAGAACATTAAGCATGTACAATGAAATTTTACCGGGACAATTTGAATTTTGTTATATATTTTTTGTGTGAATCTTGTGTGCTTCTCAGTAGAAAATCCTCTCTCTGAAGACCTAATTTGTAAATGTGTCTTCTCAGCTTGGGAAGATTAGGTCATAAGTTAGAAAATAAAGGGAAGGGAAGTGGATACTCATGAATACCCTGATATGCCTTCAACTCTGGTGGGTGATTGGAGTCAAATTTAACTAAACTCAACTTTATCGAGTTTGTTGGATATTTTGAATTTCTTTAGCGTATCTCGTAAGTTGATAAAATATTTTTTATGGATATGGTTGTTTAACCGATGAATGTAATTGTTTCCATGTGTGCTTGTGAACAAATCATGCTACTTAACATGCCTCCATGGCCCCTCTCCTCCATATTCCTGTTATGCTTAGATTAATTGACCCATGCATTTAGTTCTCGTGTCATTCCGACTTAATTATTGATGAGTAAGTAGATTCTGTTTGTAAAAATATTACATCATATATGTGAACACAGTTAATCCCCATGTTAGTTGTTAGAACATTAAGCATGTACAATGAAATTTTACCGGGACAATTTGAATTTTGTTATATATTTTTTGTGTGAATCTTGTGTGCTTCTCAGTAGAAAATCCTCTCTCGCTGAAGACCTAATTTGTAAATGTGTCTTCTCAGCTTGGGAAGATTAGGTCATAAGTTAGAAAATAAAGGGAAGGGAAGTGGATACTCATGAATACCCTGATATGCCTTCAACTCTGGTGGGTGATTGGAGTCAAATTTAACTAAACTCAACTTTATCAGCTTTGTTGGATATTTTGAATTTCTTTAGCGTATCCGTAAGTTGATAAAATATTTTTTATGGATATGGTTGTTTAACTGATGAATGTAATTGTTTCCATGTGTGCTTGTGAACAAATCATGCTACTTAACATGCCTCCATGGCCCCTCTCCTCCATATTCCTCGTTATGCTTAGATTAATTGACCCATGCATTTAGTTCTCGTGTCATTCTGACTTAATTATTGATGAGTAAGTAGATTCTGCTTTGTAAAAATATTACATCATATATGTGAACACAGTTAATCCCCATGTTAGTTGTTAGAACATTAAGCATGTACAATGAAATTTTACCGGGACAATTTGAATTTTGTTATATATTTTTTGTGTGAATCTTGTGTGCTTCTCGTAGAAAATCCTCTCTGCTGAAGACCTAATTTGTAAATGTGTCTTCTCGATTGGGAAGATTAGGTCATAAGTTAGAAAATAAAGGGAAGGGAAGTGGATACTCATGAATACCCTGATATGCCTTCAACTCTGGTGGGTGATTGGAGTCAAATTTAACTAAACTCAACTTTATCAGTTTGTTGGATATTTTGAATTTCTTTAGCGTATCTGTAAGTTGATAAAATATTTTTTATGGATATGGTTGTTTAACTGATGAATGTAATTGTTTCCATGTGTGCTTGTGAACAAATCATGCTACTTAACATGCCTCCATGGCCCCTCTCCTCCATATTCCTGTTATGCTTAGATTAATTGACCCATGCATTTAGTTCTCGTGTCATTCCGACTTAATTATTGATGAGTAAGTAGATTCTGTTTGTAAAAATATTACATCATATATGTGAACACAGTTAATCCCCATGTTAGTTGTTAGAACATTAAGCATGTACAATGAAATTTTACCGGGACAATTTGAATTTTGTTATATATTTTTTGTGTGAATCTTGTGTGCTTCTCGAGTAGAAAATCCTCTCTCTGAAGACCTAATTTGTAAATGTGTCTTCTCAGTTGGGAAGATTAGGTCATAAGTTAGAAAATAAAGGGAAGGGAAGTGGATACTCATGAATACCCCGATATGCCTTCAACTCGGTGGGTGATTGGAGTCAAATTTAACTAAACTCAACTTTATCAGCTTGTTGGATATTTTGAATTTCTTTAGCGTATCTCGTAAGTTGATAAAATATTTTTTATGGATATGGTTGTTTAACTGATGAATGTAATTGTTTCCATGTGTGCTTGTGAACAAATCATGCTACTTAACATGCCTCCATGGCCCCTCTCCTCCATATTCCTGTTATGCTTAGATTAATTGACCCATGCATTTAGTTCTGTGTCATTCCGACTTAATTATTGATGAGTAAGTAGATTCTGTTTGTAAAAATATTACATCATATATGTGAACACAGTTAATCCCCATGTTAGTTGTTAGAACATTAAGCATGTACAATGAAATTTTACCGGGACAATTTGAATTTTGTTATATATTTTTTGTGTGAATCTTGTGTGCTTCTCAGTAGAAAATCCTCTCTCGCTGAAGACCTAATTTGTAAATGTGTCTTCTCAGTTGGGAAGATTAGGTCATAAGTTAGAAAATAAAGGGAAGGGAAGTGGATACTCATGAATACCCCGATATGCCTTCAACTCTGGTGGGTGATTGGAGTCAAATTTAACTAAACTCAACTTTATCGAGTTTGTTGGATATTTTGAATTTCTTTAGCGTATCCGTAAGTTGATAAAATATTTTTTATGGATATGGTTGTTTAACTGATGAATGTAATTGTTTCCATGTGTGCTTGTGAACAAATCATGCTACTTAACATGCCTCCATGGCCCCTCTCCTCCATATTCCTGTTATGCTTAGATTAATTGACCCATGCATTTAGTTCTGTGTCATTCTGACTTAATTATTGATGAGTAAGTAGATTCTGTTTGTAAAAATATTACATCATATATGTGAACACAGTTAATCCCCATGTTAGTTGTTAGAACATTAAGCATGTACAATGAAATTTTACCGGACAATTTGAATTTTGTTATATATTTTTTGTGTGAATCTTGTGTGCTTCTCAGTAGAAAATCCTCTCTCGCTGAAGACCTAATTTGTAAATGTGTCTTCTCAGTTGGGAAGATTAGGTCATAAGTTAGAAAATAAAGGGAAGGGAAGTGGATACTCATGAATACCCCGATATGCCTTCAACTCTGGTGGGTGATTGGAGTCAAATTTAACTAAACTCAACTTTATCAGTTTGTTGGATATTTTGAATTTCTTTAGCGTATCCGTAAGTTGATAAAATATTTTTTATGGATATGGTTGTTTAACCGATGAATGTAATTGTTTCCATGTGTGCTTGTGAACAAATCATGCTACTTAACATGCCTCCATGGCCCCTCTCCTCCATATTCCTGTTATGCTTAGATTAATTGACCCATGCATTTAGTTCTCGTGTCATTCTGACTTAATTATTGATGAGTAAGTAGATTCTGTTTGTAAAAATATTACATCATATATGTGAACACAGTTAATCCCCATGTTAGTTGTTAGAACATTAAGCATGTACAATGAAATTTTACCGGACAATTTGAATTTTGTTATATATTTTTTGTGTGAATCTTGTGTGCTTCTCGATAGAAAATCCTCTCTGCTGAAGACCTAATTTGTAAATGTGTCTTCTCAGTTGGGAAGATTAGGTCATAAGTTAGAAAATAAAGGGAAGGGAAGTGGATACTCATGAATACCCCGATATGCCTTCAACTCTGGTGGGTGATTGGAGTCAAATTTAACTAAACTCAACTTTATCAGTTTGTTGGATATTTTGAATTTCTTTAGCGTATCCGTAAGTTGATAAAATATTTTTTATGGATATGGTTGTTTAACTGATGAATGTAATTGTTTCCATGTGTGCTTGTGAACAAATCATGCTACTTAACATGCCTCCATGGCCCCTCTCCTCCATATTCCTGTTATGCTTAGATTAATTGACCCATGCATTTAGTTCTCGTGTCATTCTGACTTAATTATTGATGAGTAAGTAGATTCTGTTTGTAAAAATATTACATCATATATGTGAACACAGTTAATCCCCATGTTAGTTGTTAGAACATTAAGCATGTACAATGAAATTTTACCGGGACAATTTGAATTTTGTTATATATTTTTTGTGTGAATCTTGTGTGCTTCTCGAGTAGAAAATCCTCTCTGCTGAAGACCTAATTTGTAAATGTGTCTTCTCAGTTGGGAAGATTAGGTCATAAGTTAGAAAATAAAGGGAAGGGAAGTGGATACTCATGAATACCCCGATATGCCTTCAACTCTGGTGGGTGATTGGAGTCAAATTTAACTAAACTCAACTTTATCAGCTTGTTGGATATTTTGAATTTCTTTAGCGTATCTCGTAAGTTGATAAAATATTTTTTATGGATATGGTTGTTTAACTGATGAATGTAATTGTTTCCATGTGTGCTTGTGAACAAATCATGCTACTTAACATGCCTCCATGGCCCCTCTCCTCCATATTCCTGTTATGCTTAGATTAATTGACCCATGCATTTAGTTCTCGTGTCATTCTGACTTAATTATTGATGAGTAAGTAGATTCTGTTTGTAAAAATATTACATCATATATGTGAACACAGTTAATCCCCATGTTAGTTGTTAGAACATTAAGCATGTACAATGAAATTTTACCGGGACAATTTGAATTTTGTTATATATTTTTTGTGTGAATCTTGTGTGCTTCTCAGTAGAAAATCCTCTCTGTCGAAGACCTAATTTGTAAATGTGTCTTCTCAGTTGGGAAGATTAGGTCATAAGTTAGAAAATAAAGGGAAGGGAAGTGGATACTCATGAATACCCCGATATGCCTTCAACTCGGTGGGTGATTGGAGTCAAATTTAACTAAACTCAACTTTATCAGCTTTGTTGGATATTTTGAATTTCTTTAGCGTATCTCGTAAGTTGATAAAATATTTTTTATGGATATGGTTGTTTAACCGATGAATGTAATTGTTTCCATGTGTGCTTGTGAACAAATCATGCTACTTAACATGCCTCCATGGCCCCTCTCCTCCATATTCCTGTTATGCTTAGATTAATTGACCCATGCATTTAGTTCCGTGTCATTCCGACTTAATTATTGATGAGTAAGTAGATTCTGTTTGTAAAAATATTACATCATATATGTGAACACAGTTAATCCCCATGTTAGTTGTTAGAACATTAAGCATGTACAATGAAATTTTACGGGACAATTTGAATTTTGTTATATATTTTTTGTGTGAATCTTGTGTGCTTCTCAGTAGAAAATCCTCTCTCGTCGAAGACCTAATTTGTAAATGTGTCTTCTCGATTGGGAAGATTAGGTCATAAGTTAGAAAATAAAGGGAAGGGAAGTGGATACTCATGAATACCCCGATATGCCTTCAACTCTGGTGGGTGATTGGAGTCAAATTTAACTAAACTCAACTTTATCAGCTTGTTGGATATTTTGAATTTCTTTAGCGTATCTCGTAAGTTGATAAAATATTTTTTATGGATATGGTTGTTTAACTGATGAATGTAATTGTTTCCATGTGTGCTTGTGAACAAATCATGCTACTTAACATGCCTCCATGGCCCCTCTCCTCCATATTCCTGTTATGCTTAGATTAATTGACCCATGCATTTAGTTCCGTGTCATTCCGACTTAATTATTGATGAGTAAGTAGATTCTGTTTGTAAAAATATTACATCATATATGTGAACACAGTTAATCCCCATGTTAGTTGTTAGAACATTAAGCATGTACAATGAAATTTTACCGGGACAATTTGAATTTTGTTATATATTTTTTGTGTGAATCTTGTGTGCTTCTCGGTAGAAAATCCTCTCTGCTGAAGACCTAATTTGTAAATGTGTCTTCTCGGTTGGGAAGATTAGGTCATAAGTTAGAAAATAAAGGGAAGGGAAGTGGATACTCATGAATACCCTGATATGCCTTCAACTCGGTGGGTGATTGGAGTCAAATTTAACTAAACTCAACTTTATCAGTTTGTTGGATATTTTGAATTTCTTTAGCGTATCCGTAAGTTGATAAAATATTTTTTATGGATATGGTTGTTTAACCGATGAATGTAATTGTTTCCATGTGTGCTTGTGAACAAATCATGCTACTTAACATGCCTCCATGGCCCCTCTCCTCCATATTCCTGTTATGCTTAGATTAATTGACCCATGCATTTAGTTCCGTGTCATTCGACTTAATTATTGATGAGTAAGTAGATTCTCGTTTGTAAAAATATTACATCATATATGTGAACACAGTTAATCCCCATGTTAGTTGTTAGAACATTAAGCATGTACAATGAAATTTTACCGGACAATTTGAATTTTGTTATATATTTTTTGTGTGAATCTTGTGTGCTTCTCGGAGAAAATCCTCTCTGCTGAAGACCTAATTTGTAAATGTGTCTTCTCAGTTGGGAAGATTAGGTCATAAGTTAGAAAATAAAGGGAAGGGAAGTGGATACTCATGAATACCCCGATATGCCTTCAACTCGGTGGGTGATTGGAGTCAAATTTAACTAAACTCAACTTTATCAGCTTGTTGGATATTTTGAATTTCTTTAGCGTATCCGTAAGTTGATAAAATATTTTTTATGGATATGGTTGTTTAACTGATGAATGTAATTGTTTCCATGTGTGCTTGTGAACAAATCATGCTACTTAACATGCCTCCATGGCCCCTCTCCTCCATATTCCTGTTATGCTTAGATTAATTGACCCATGCATTTAGTTCTGTGTCATTCCGACTTAATTATTGATGAGTAAGTAGATTCTGTTTGTAAAAATATTACATCATATATGTGAACACAGCTTAATCCCCATGTTAGTTGTTAGAACATTAAGCATGTACAATGAAATTTTACCGGACAATTTGAATTTTGTTATATATTTTTTGTGTGAATCTTGTGTGCTTCTCAGTAGAAAATCCTCTCTCGTCGAAGACCTAATTTGTAAATGTGTCTTCTCAGTTGGGAAGATTAGGTCATAAGTTAGAAAATAAAGGGAAGGGAAGTGGATACTCATGAATACCCCGATATGCCTTCAACTCTGGTGGGTGATTGGAGTCAAATTTAACTAAACTCAACTTTATCAGCTTGTTGGATATTTTGAATTTCTTTAGCGTATCCGTAAGTTGATAAAATATTTTTTATGGATATGGTTGTTTAACTGATGAATGTAATTGTTTCCATGTGTGCTTGTGAACAAATCATGCTACTTAACATGCCTCCATGGCCCCTCTCCTCCATATTCCTGTTATGCTTAGATTAATTGACCCATGCATTTAGTTCTGTGTCATTCGACTTAATTATTGATGAGTAAGTAGATTCTGTTTGTAAAAATATTACATCATATATGTGAACACAGTTAATCCCCATGTTAGTTGTTAGAACATTAAGCATGTACAATGAAATTTTACCGGACAATTTGAATTTTGTTATATATTTTTTGTGTGAATCTTGTGTGCTTCTCGTAGAAAATCCTCTCTCGTCGAAGACCTAATTTGTAAATGTGTCTTCTCAGTTGGGAAGATTAGGTCATAAGTTAGAAAATAAAGGGAAGGGAAGTGGATACTCATGAATACCCCGATATGCCTTCAACTCCGGTGGGTGATTGGAGTCAAATTTAACTAAACTCAACTTTATCAGCTTGTTGGATATTTTGAATTTCTTTAGCGTATCCGTAAGTTGATAAAATATTTTTTATGGATATGGTTGTTTAACTGATGAATGTAATTGTTTCCATGTGTGCTTGTGAACAAATCATGCTACTTAACATGCCTCCATGGCCCCTCTCCTCCATATTCCTGTTATGCTTAGATTAATTGACCCATGCATTTAGTTCTGTGTCATTCCGACTTAATTATTGATGAGTAAGTAGATTCTGTTTGTAAAAATATTACATCATATATGTGAACACAGTTAATCCCCATGTTAGTTGTTAGAACATTAAGCATGTACAATGAAATTTTACCGGGACAATTTGAATTTTGTTATATATTTTTTGTGTGAATCTTGTGTGCTTCTCAGTAGAAAATCCTCTCTGCTGAAGACCTAATTTGTAAATGGTACAGAACAATTTATAGAAAATACTAACCATCACTAATGATTAAGGAAAAAAATAACATTAAAATCGAGTAATATACTAAAAATTAAAGTCTAACTTTATTTTGGTTGCTGGATTGTATGTGCATAAAAACAACTACAATCATCCATATTATGAAAAAAAAAAAAATAGTAACTGATTCAAAATCCAAGATTGATTATAATTGGCTTACACCACTGCACTTGTCTTAATATAGATGCATTAGATTCTCCTTATCCTTGCCATACATATTCAACAAAAACTATCAAATGAAACATGTTATTTACAACCATATTAGCTATTTGGTGTATATTTATTATCGTTATCATACCTTATTTACTAACTCTGTGTATGATAAGCGCTAAGACGATCTTGCCTAATAAAATTGTTTTTTATTTTTTTAAGATTTTTTGCAGTCAAGTAAGGATATTAGAAAAATAGATAATTACAAAATTTGATGTGTATAAACTTATCTTTATTTTTTAGTATTATAACAATCTTTCATTTTTTTAATGTGTAGAAAATAAGAATAATTAATACTAATAAAATTGATTACAAAACTATTAATAGAACGTATAAAATCATAAAAATCCGAAAAGAAATAAATAGTAGAAAAATAAATTTAAAATTAATTTTTAATTTTTCTAGTGTCCATTTGTCTTGATATCCCACAAATGGTGAATTGTGGGATAAATATTAAGAATTCTTAATAATAAAATGAAATTATCGAAGATTTATATTTTTAATATAAATGTTTACTTACTAATAATAAGGAAATTTAGGAAATATGATCAATAAACTATTTTGAGTTTTATCCTATCATAACAATCAAATTCAATTTGCATGTTTGTAGAATACTAGGGTAGTTGTAATGTGTAAAACAAATTAGTTCTTGCATTATAACATAATTGGTTTGTTAAAAGGAAATTTTGGATCTTGCAATAAATATAAATAAATATATATATATATATATATATATATATATATATATATATATATATATATATATATATGAATGAGTGAAGAATCAAGATATATACCATCCTGTGATATATAAAGCGAAGGATATTCAAACTGTATCTGAGTTAGTTATTGTTGGCTCAACTGGTGTATTTGAGAATGTGATGTCTAGTCTTATACGTGAGATACATGACAATTTAGTTGCATTAATAATGAAGAAATACCAATATGCATCATAAAAGACCTATTTTGGTCAATATTTGTAATACATATTTATTTTGATTCAACATTATTCCAGATTTGTTTCTTACTATGCTAAAACCAAGAAAATATTTCAAATTCCCAATTCTGAAAAAATATGCATTAAAAGCGTGCATGATATATCCGCTTAAGAAAAGTGGGGAAGAGATATGAGAAAAACTTTATAAATATTGAATAATCAGAAATAGATTGAAAATATATAATATTTAATAAAAAATGATGGTACCTTAGGAAATCAGTTCTTATTTATTTAAGGTTATATAATGTCTTTTGAAGTTTACGATAATAAAATAGATTCAGAAATAAGAGTTTTCAAATACATCTCACAGTTATAATACAAAATCATTGAATTTGGTGAACATTTTTAGAGCGTGAATTATTATTTATATTATACTGTACCATGGAATGCTTTAACTTAGCTCTTGTTATCATACTCGTTGTGTGTTCAACAGTTAGAAAAACTAGTTCAATTACTTTCGTTTACATGAACCTATTTTAGAGAGGGAGAAATATATTGTACATGTTTACAACTCGACAATTGATTATATAATATAATAATAAATATAATATTTAAATAATGTTATTATTCAGTTGTTTGGATTGTGTGGTTGATTACCATGAGGCTATTAGTATGGTTTGCGTTTGAACGTGTCGTGTAATTTCATAGGGGGAAGCTTCATAAAAGATAGAAGGATAAAGGGAAGGAAGTGACTCCTCATCCAATTTGAAGATCTTTGTTAGTAGGTAAGTAATTACCTTTGACTTTTCTATATTGAATTTTAAATACTGATTGATTAGTCGGCTATGGATGCCTTGTATTCAAGTGAGGATTGGGGGCAATAAATGTAACATGCAACATGGTTAGTCGAAGGATTGAGTTGTTTGATTATTTTGTTCAATTTGTTTGCATTGATTCAAGATACATATTACCAATCATCATTTAAAATTGATGAATATTTTGTATTATAATTGATGAATATCAATTTATGATGAATATTGTTAGTTTTGTATCTTCATATATTATCAAGATGAGATTAGTTATTTAGTTATTCTAACCTTATTGGCTAAGAGGTTTACATGAGTCCTACATGGAATAGCCTTCAAGTTATTATATTGGTCATTACCAAACACTTGTCAAAATCCTTTCTAATTTTGTACTTTAATTAGTGTAACATTAAAGTTCACATTTTGTAGAACATGGATCAATTTTATGCAAATCACATTTTGTAGAACATGGCTTCGATATCGAAGCCATAGTAATAGAGGTGGTTTAAAACAAAGTTTTGTTGATGGCGTTGAAGAGTTTGTCATGAAAGCTTCTCAACAAGTTTGTTATCAAAATGAAGGCCAAACGAGATGTCCATGCAATAAATGTCAATGTACAAAGATCTTGCCAATGGAAATGGTTAAACTTCACCTTTATAAAAATGGTTTCATGCCTGATTATTATGTTTGGGTTGATCACGGTGAGGAAATGCCTCATGCTAACAAAAATTGGACACATGCTTCAAGTAGTGGGTTACATTTTTCAGAAGATGAGGCATTGATGGCAATGCAGGACATGGTGTATGACGCACTTAGGCAACATGAAACATTTCAACCACCAGAGTCAAATATCATGGAAGAGCCTCCAAATGAAGAAGCTCAAAGATTTTATGATTTGTTGTTGGAAGCGAATAAACCTTTGTTTGAAGGTGCTTTAGACTCCAAACTCGTCCATATGTGTAAGATTGTTAGCTTGCAAATCTAATTGGCATGTTCCCGATCACGCTTTAAATTTCATTATAAAAATGCTTTTGGATGTAACACCCAACAAAAATAGTTTACCAAAAAACTATTACGATGCGAAGAGGTTAGTTTCAAAGTTGGGATTAGAGGCTAAAAGGATCGATTGTTGTGTTAATGGTTGTATGCTTTTTTATGACAATGATTACGGGAAAAATGATGGATCTTTGCTGCAATGCAAATTTTGTCACAAGCCAAGGTATCATGCCCCAAAAGTTGAAACTCGTAAAAATAAACCAATTCCGATTAAGAGCATGTTCTATTTACCTATAATTCCGAGGTTAAAGAGGTTGTATGCATCCATGAAAACGGCTGGACAAATGACATGGCACTATGATAATAAAAGACCAGAAGGTGTGTTGTGTCATCCATCCGATGGTAAAGCTTGGAAGCATTTTGATCAAGTTTATCCAGATTTTGTCTGCTGAACCACGCAATATAAGACTAGGTCTATGTTCGATGGATTTAATCCATATATTGAAGCATCCGCCACGCCCTATTCTTGTTGGCCAGTAATTATGACCCCATATAATCTTCCTCTTGAAATATGTATGTCCAAACCTTATATGTTTTTGACATGCCTCATTCCTGGTCCACGTAATCCAAAGTCATGTATTGATGTGTATTTACAACCTTTGATTGATGATCCGATGCAATTGTGGAGAGGAGATGAAACATATGATATTTCAAGGAAACAAAATTTTGTAATGAGGGCTAGTTTGATGTGGACTATTAATGATTTTCCCGCATATGGTATGTTGTCGAGTTGGAGGACTCAAGGTAAACTAGCCTCGCCCGCATTGCATGGGGGATACAAAGGCCTTTACATTGCAGAATGGGAGGAAAAATAGTTGGTTTGATTCACACCGTAGGTTCTTGCCCAAAAATCATGTATTTAGAAGGAATAAAAAAGCTTTTAAAAAGGGAAAAATTGAAACTAATGACCCACCATGTACATTGACATCCGAGCAAGTTTGGAGTATAATTATGGATGTACCCAAAGTCATAGATTACCCTCATATGAACAAGTTACCAGGCTATGGGGAATGGCATAATTGGACAAAAAGAAGTATCTTTTGGGATTTGCCGTATTGGAAGAATAATTTATTGAGGCACAATCTTGATGTTATGCACATAGAGAAAAATTTCTTTGATAATATATTCAACACTCGTCATGAATGTCAAAGGTAAGACAAAAGATAATGATAAGGCAAGGAAGGACCTAGCTTTGTATTGTTGTAGACCAGATTTAGAGTTGAAGTTGCAGGCTAATGGGAAGATGGTAAAGCCAAAAGCAAATTATACTTTAACTGCAGAGGAAGCAAAGTTAGTTTGTCATTGGATCAAGGAACTTAGAATGCCCGATGGTTATTCATCCAACTTAGCAAGATGTGCCGATGTAGACAAGGGAAGGATGCATGGGATGAAGAGCCACGATTGTCATGTTTTTATGGAGTGTTTACTCCCTATTGCATTTAGTTCATTACCGAGTGCATGCTTGGAACCCTCTTACTCGAAGTGAGCCATTTTTTTAAAGATTTGTGTTCTACAACATTGAGGCATCATGACTTGGCTAAAATGGAAGAAAATATTCCAATAATTCTTTGTAAGTTGGAGAGAATATTTCCCCCGCATTCTTTGATTCAATGGAACACTTACCTATTCATCTTGTGTATGAAGTCAAACTTGGTGGACCAGTTCAATATAGATGGATGTATCCATTTGAAAGGTAAGAAGACTATCATTGATTATGCACAAAATTTGATTTACTAAATATTGAGCTAATATCATCCTCATTTCATTCATTTTATAGATTCATGGGTGATTCTAAACGATCGAAAAAAATAAAGCTCGTGTTGAAGGATCAATTTGTGCCTCATACTTGCATCGAGAGACAACTCACTTTTGTTCCCATTATTTCAAGAACTTCATTCTATCACCACAGAATAAGAGAAATGAAATACAAGCCGAAATTGAAAGGGATCCATCAATGTTATCTATCTTTAACTTGGTTGGTCGTCACTCGGGAAAGACATCAATTCATTGGTTAACTCAAAAAGAGTGGAACTCGGCTCATGTTCATGTCTTGATCAACTCGCACCGAAATTAAGTCATACCTTGAGTGAGTATTTCAAACACTATATTTCATTATTATATCATTTTCTTTTTTAATTAAATTGTTCTCCATCCTTCTCCTATATTTTCATAGTGCCTTCTTGCAACTGGTCAACCCAATGACTCAAACATGTCCAATCACATACATAGACATTTTCCTCAATGGTTTAAGCATCAAGTATGTATGGTTACATTAATAACTTAGTTTATTAAAATATGCTTAACAACATATGACTATACCTTCTTTACATTTGTAGGTTCATAGTGAGTCTTTAAGTGTAAGAAACATGCACTTAAGGGAGTTGTCGATTGGTCCTTTCACATGTGTCAACAAATGGCACACATACTTTGTCAATGGATACAAATTCCATACTCATGCTTGGACTCTGGGGAAAAAAACAATCAATAGTGGTGTACATGTAAAAGGTCTTACAGAAGGAGGTGAAGATGATTTTTATGGCATCATTCAACACATATATGAGCTGCAATATAATACTTCAACCTCCCCGAAGAAAGTGGTGGTATTTTATTGTGAATGGTTTGATCCATCACGTAGAGGTACATTAGTGGATTCTAAATATGGAACTGTAGACATTCGCATGGATAGAAGGTATTTACCATTTGATCCTTTTATCTTGGCACATAATGTTAGACAAATATATTATATCCCATATCCGAGATCAAGAAAGGACAAACAAGGGTGGTATGTTGCTATAAAAACGAAGCCTAGAGGTCGCATAGAATCTCAAGACATGGAAGATGATGTTCCTTACCAAATGGATGAAATGTCCCATGCAAATGAAGCTATTGAAGTTGAAGGTGTTTTTGGATTGCAACATTCACAAGTTGATGTTGAAGTAGTCCAGGAAGAGGAAGAGGAAGAGGAAGAGGAAGAGGAAGAAGAAGAAGAAGAAGAAGAAGAAGAAGAAGAAGAAGAAGAAGAAGAAGAAGAAGAAGAAGAAGAAGAAGAAGAAGAAGAAGAAGAAGAAGAGGAAGAGGAAGAGGAAGAGGAAGAGGAAGAGGAAGAGGAAGAAGATGAAGATGAAGATGAATAGGATTTGTGTAGTTGAGAAATTGTTCTTTATGAGTTAATTTTTATATTCTACATGATGTAGTTGAGAAAATGTTTATTATGTAGTTGAAAAAATGTTTTCTTTGAGTTAATTTTTCTATTTCATATTATGTATGACGTTACTCCATTGCATAATTGACTATATAAATTTCCTATGTATAGATATGTCATCAGGAGGATGTGACTCACCCCAACCTCCCATGTCTCATTCCAATAAGGGGAAAAAAGTAACGAAACGAAAAAAACCACGCTATATACTTAAAGTAAATGTCCCTCCCCCACCCGTAGCTCCTGCACCTATACCTTCTTCATTTGCAGGTGCAGAGAATATACATGCCCATACAAACAATATTGCACCTTCAGCCACTTCGCCCCATCCCCGCTTGATGCACCCAACCCTAGTCCATCACCTGTCATTGCATCAAGCACCTTCCCCAGGAGCTACATTGCCTTCAGCATCATCAGTACCATCACCACTACCTTTGGTCTCACCTACATTACCCTCAAGGTCTCCAAGCACTATCACCATTATCGGTGCCTTCTAGAGTCCGTCATACACCAGCTGGGGAAGACCAAGAAGTGCATATTCAGCAAGGTGATGCACAATCGGACATTGAGGAGGATCATCCACTTGGCACTAATCTTCCTATCATATCACCTTATGGTCTAGGGTAAGAATGAAGTTAAAATTATATCATTCCCATTATTTGCAAGTATTAGGAAATTGTGATTATTATTTAATTTAATTATTTGGAGAAGGTTCCTTCCATGTCGGGTTGCATCACAAGCTATAACAATGACTATTAAGCAACAATATTCTAAGCCATGGCCGACATGGGGTTCAATGACCGATGTTGAAAAAGAGACATTCTTTCAACGATTTAAAGTAAGTTTTCTTATATTTAGGCTGATGAATTATTTTTATTACTTACATTCATTGACACAATTATTATTATTTGTTTTTTTGTGTAAATCATTTGCAAAGAGAAAGGTCACCTGGAGACCTGAAGATGAGGATAGGATTCGAAAGAATTTTCACTCAAAGGCCTCACATAGGCTATCTGAAATGTTCAAAGATGCTAGAAGGACAGGTCAAAAGCCCTATTGGATGTTTGATGATGTGTGGAAAACTCTATTGAACAAGTGAAACTCAATTGATTATCGTGCAAAGTGTGCACAAGCTCAGAAGAATCGATCTTCTGAGACAGGTGGTAGTTTACACACAGGTGGTTCTATTAGTATGCATGAACACGCCATTCGTATGGTAAATATGAAATTATAACAAAAGTTTCTTTCTTTCATTTCTTCATGATATGTTATTAATTAATTTTTTTTTCCAGGAAAAGGAGTTGGGTCGTCCTGCACATATTGATGAGGTGTTCAAACAGACTCATATACGAAAGGTTAATGGTGAATTTGTTGATGAAAGGTCTAGAAAAACTCATGTGAGTTGTGAACTTATTTAATATTACTCTATTACTCTCTTATATGTTATGATGGATATGTGTTGTATATCGTACATAATTTTTATTTGTATGTGAATAGGAAGAATTTCAGAGAAGATACTCTGAGGCTAGATCTGAGGCAGCATCCTATGCTGCTGAAACCGAGTCATCTCCATTAGATCCTATAGAGGAGGAGAGAATAAGGACTGAAAGTTGGATTCTTGCTGCATCTAGCAACAAAAAGGGTCGGATCTACGGTGTTGGAGAACTTGCCCATAAGTTTAGGCCTGGAGATACCCTCTCATATTCAAGCATCTACTCGATTCTCGTGAGATTACACAATTAAAGAAACAAGTGCTTAGTTATAGGGAGGATAATGAAAGATTGAACCACCAATTACAAACACTTGTCAGTGTTGTCCTTCCTTTACTTCCACCCGATGCCCGACAAGCATTTCAACAACAACATTCCCAACAAGGATCACAACAACAATCACAACAGGAGCAGCAAGAGCAGCAACAACAATCACAAAATCAACCAGCTTTCGTAGAGCAGCCTCAAGATGAACAAGGACATTACTATAATTATTAGGACACTCAAACAATATTGTCATAATATTTATTATAGTACTTCTTTGGATTTGTATGTTCTTAGATATTTCAAGGACTACTTGATGCATGCTAATATTAGGATTTGTGTTTGATATCTGAATATGCATTTGGTGCATATAAATATTATGGAATATTGTTAAATTTGATATCTAAATATTTTATGTGTAATATGCATGTAACAGGTAAAATTTAGTTAAATTGGTGGTGATAAAATTGTATAAATTTACCTAGTGATTTTCCTACTGGATTTACCTACGGATTTTGAATGATGTAATTACCTACGGATTACAATCCGTAGGTAATTACGTACGGATTCTGTTAGTGGGTAATTACCTACGGATTGCAATCCGTAGGTAATTACCTACGAACAGAATCCGTAGGTAATTACCCACGGACGACATTACCTATGGATAGTAATTCCGTAGGTAATTACCTACGACCATATTACCTACGGATTTTCTACGGAAAAAAAATCCGTAGGTAAAATGACATTACCTACGGATTTTTGCCATTACCTACGGATTTTTGCCGTAGGTAATAGGCTTTTTTTTGTAGTGAATATATATTTTATATTATAGTAATTAATATAAATTATATTTTAGAATATATATATATATATATATATATATATATATATATATATATATAATTTTACATCAAAATATATTCAAATAATCGAGACTTTAGATAGTGGTTAACGCGGAACCGCTATCATATGTTCACTTTTAGGAGCGGTTGCATCTTAACCGCTCTTAAATGTGAAGATATGATAGCGGTTCCACGTTAACCGCTATCTAAAGTCTCGATTATTTGAAAAAGTGATCGATCATTTGGAAAAGTAATCGATCATTTGAAAAATTATATATTCTAAAATATAATTTATTTTAATTTCTATAATATATATATATATATATATATATATATATATATATATATATATAATTTTACATCAAAATATATTCAAATAATCGAGACTTTAGATAACGGTTAAGGTGGAACCGCGATCATATGTTAGCTTTTAAGAGCGGTTGCATCTTAACCGCTCTTAAATATGAACATATGATAGCGGTTCCACGTTAACCGCTATCTAAAGTCTCGATTATTTGAAAAAGTGATCGATCATTTGAAAAATTATATATTCTAAAATATAATTTATTTTAATTTCTATAATATATATATATATATATATATATATATATATATATATATAAATGAAAATAAGTTATATTGTGGAATATGTATTTTATATTATAGTAATTAATATAAATTATATTTTAGAATATATATATATACATATATATAATTTTACATCAAAATATATTCAAATAATCGAGACTTTAGATAGCTGTTAAGGTAGAACCGCTAACATTTGTTCACTTTTAAGAGCGGTTAACATCTTAACCTCTCTTCAATGTGAACATATGATAGTTATTCCACGTTAACCGCTATCTAAAGTCTCGATTATTTGAAAAAGTGATCGATCATTTGAAATAGTAATCGATCATTTGAAAAATTATATATTCTAAAATATAATTTATTTTAATTTCTATAATATATATATATATATATATATATATATATATAAATGAAAATAAGTTATATTGTGGAATATATACTTTATATTATAGTAATTAATATAAATTATATTTGAGAATATATATATATATATATATATATATAATTTTACATCAAAATATATTCAGATAATCAAGACTTTAGATAGCGGTTAACGCGGAACCGCTATCATATGTTCACTTTTAAGAGCGGTTGCATCTTAACCGCTCTTAAATGTGAAGATATGATAGCGGTTCCAAGTTAACCGCTATCTAAACTCTCGATTATTTGAAAAAGTGATCGATCATTTGGAAAAAAATCGATCATTTGAAAAATTATATATTCTAAAATATAATTTATTTTAATTTCTATAATAATATATATATATATATATAAATGAAAATAAGTTATATTGTTGAATATATATTTTATATTATAGTAATTAATATAAATTATATTTTAGAATATATATATATATATATATATATATATATATTATATAATTTTATATCAAAATATATTCAAATAATCGAGACTTTAGATAGCGGTTAAGGTAGAACCACCATCATATGTTCACTTTTAAGAGAGGTTAACATTTTAACCGCTCTTAAATGTGAAGATATGATATCGGTTCCAGGTTAACCGCTATCTAAAGTCTCGATTATTTGAAAAGTGATCGATCATTTGGAAAAATAATCGATCATTTGAAAAATTATATATTCTAAAATATAATTTATTTTAATTTCTATAATATATATATATATATATATATATATATATATAAATGAAAATAAGTTATATTGTGGAATATATATTTTATATTATAGTAATTAATATAAATTATATTTTAGAATATATATATATATATATATAATATACATCAAAATATATTCAAATAATCGAGACTTTAGATAGCGGTTAACGCAGAACCGCTATCATATGTTCACTTTTAAGAGCGGTTGCATCTTAACCACTTTTAAATGTGAAGAAATGATAGTGGTTCCACGTTAACCGCTATCTAAAGTCTCGATTATTTGAAAAAGTGATCAATCATTTGGAAAAGTAATCGATCATTTGAAAAATTATATATTCTAAAATTATTTTAATTTCTATATATATATATATATATATATATATATATATATATATATAAATGAAGAAAAGTTATATTGTGGAATATATATTTTATAATATAGTAATTAATATAAATTATATTTTAGAATATATATATATATATATATATATATATAATTTTACATCAAAATATATTCAAATAATCGAGACTTTAGATAGCGGTTAACGCGGAACCGCTATCATATGTTTACTTTTAAGAGCGGTTGCATATTAACCGCTCTTAAATGTGAAGATATGATAGCGGTTCCACGTTAACCGCTATCTAAAGTCTCGATTATTTGAAACAGTGATCGATCATTTGGAAAAATAATCGATCATTTGAAAAATTATATATTTTAAAATATAATTTATTTTAATTTCTATAATATATATATATAATTTATTTTAATATAAATTATATTTTAGAATATATATATATATATATATATGTATATAATTTTACATCAAAATATATTCAAATAATCGAGACTTTAGATAGCGGTTAAGGTGGAACCGCTATCATATGTTCACTTTTAAGAGCGATTAACATCTTAACCGCTCTTAAATGTGAACATATCATAGCGGTTCCACGTTAACCGCTATCTAAAGTCTCAATTATTTGAAAAAGTGATCGATCATTTGAAATAGTAATCGATCATTTGAAATAGTAATCGATCATTTGAAAAAGTATATATTCTAAAATATAATTTATTTTAATTTTTATAATATATATAAATGAAAATAAGTTATATTGTGGAATATATATTTTATATTATAGTAATTAATATAAATTATATTTTAGAATATATATATATATATATAAATATATATATATATATATATATATATATATATATAATTTTACATCAAAATATATTCAAATAATCGAGACTTTAGATAGCGGTTAACGCGGAACCGCTATCATATGTTCACTCGAAGAGCGTTTGCATCCTAACACTACTACAAATAAAGCTTTCAACGTCGGTTCTGGAAGGCTTTCAACGTCGGTTTAATAACCGACGTTGTATCAGGCGACGTTGAAAGTCGTAACTTTCAACGTCGGTTCTAAAAAACCGATGTTAAAGTTTTTACTTTAGATAGCGGTTCCCTTATAACCACTATCTAAAGTGTATATTAGATAGCGGTTCCCTTATAACCGCTATCTAAAGTATGATTTTTTAAATTAATAATTTTTATTTATTTACAACCCCTTTACCCCCTTTTATTTATCTAGAAGTCTCCTCTCTCTTCATATTATATTTTTATTAGGTCCTCCATCTCTTTATATTATATTTTTTAGAAGTTTTTTAATTTTTAAGAGAATTGTCATTAGCATGATTCGAACCCAAGACTTTAGAGTTGGAGGCCGATACTCCAACCACTAAACTACTTGAATTTTTTGATAATAACTTACAAATAAATTATATTTATATACAAATAAATATATATCCGTGTAAATTTCACTACTAGAAAAATGTCAAATAGTAACTTCGAATCTCAACCCCAGCCTCAACCTCGACGAACTCGAGGCCGAACCCCAACTCTGGCGACATCGAACCCCAATGTCAAGCCAAACCCAATTGTCATGCTGTGAAACCCAACGCAAACCCAGCAGAGCTTGAACCCTAACGCATACCCTAGTGACGTCGAACTCTAACCTCGAGCCAATCCCCACTTTAATTTGGTCGCAATTAGCGATTGATTGATTGCTCAAGGATGTGTAAAAGATGATATATTCAATGTATGTTAAAAAAGTTCAAGCCAAACTGTTTTTATAGAAGATTTTCAAAACTCGCTGGTTTAATTAATCTGTTAAAAGATTCTTTTAATCTGTTAAAAGTGCAGCTTTAATCTGTTAAAACTTCTTTTAATCCATTAATACGTTCTTGATTCTTTAACAGATTTGTTTTAACTGATACGACAACGTTTATATCAATTAAAACACTTTACAAAAAATCTTCTAAGTTGATTTAATCGATTGTTTCGCGATTCAATCGATTGAAATACTCGCAAAACTTTCTCGTGACACTTTTCAAGTAATTTTAACTCGATAAAAATAAGTTTTAATCGATTAAAACGCTGCGTGTAAATTGTTTTAATCGATTGAAACGAGATTTAATCGATTAAAATAGTTCTGATCGGTCATAACTACATTCTGATCGATCATAATTGAAACAATATAATAGCGGTTCCAGGTTAACCGCTATCTAAAATGTATCTCGCTTGAGCGACACCCTTCTCGCTCGAGCGAAACGCCCCGCACAAAATTAGCATTCTCGGTTGTATTTCGCTTGAGCGACACTACCCTCGCTCGAGCGAAATTAGATTCTGATCGATCATAACTTGAAATGATCGATCATAATTGAGAGGATATAATAGCGGTTCCCTTATAACCGCTATCTAAAGTGTATATTAGATTGCGGTTATAAGGGAACCGCTATCTAAAGTGCATATTAGATAGCGGTTATAAGGGAACCGCTATCTAAAGTGTATATTAGATAGCGGTTCCCTTATAACCGCTATCTAATATGCACTTTAGATAGCGGTTCCTCTATAACCGCTATCGTAAGTAAAAAATAAAATAAAAAAAGACTTTCAACGCTCTGGCTCATATGGGAACCGACGTAGAAGTACTTTCTACGCTCGGTTGACTAAGAACCGACGTAGAATGTGTTTAATATTCAATTTCAACGTCGGCTCATCCGAGAACCGACGTGGAAAGTACTTTCTACGTCGTCTCAGCTTATAACCGACGTTAAATAACGACGTAGAAAGTATATTTTGTAGTAGTGTAACCTGGTCTTAAATGTGAAGATATGATAGCGGTTCCACGTTAACCGCTATCTAAAGTCTAGATTATTTGAAAAAGTGATCGATCATTTGGATAAGTAATCGATCATTTAAAAAATTATATATTCTAAAATATAATTTATTTTAATTTCTATATTATATATATATATATATATAAATGAAAATAAGTTATATTGTGGAATATATATTTTATATTATAAGCTATCTAAAGTCTCGATTATTTGAAAAAGTGATCGATCATTTGGAAAAGTAATCGATCATTTGAAAAATTATATATTCTAAAATATAATTTATTTTAATTTCTATAATATATATATATATATATATTCTAAAATATAATTTATATTAATTACTATAATATAAAATATATATTCCACAATATAACTTATTTTCATTTATATATATATATATATATATATATATATATATATAATTTTACATCAAAATATATTCAAATAATCGAGACTTTAGATAGCGGTTAAGGTGGAACCGCTCTCATATGTTCACTTTTAAGAGCGGTTAACATTTTAACCGTTCTTAAATGTGTAGATATGATAGCAGTTCCACGTTAACCGCTATCTAAAGTCTCTATTTTTTGAAAAAGTGATCGATCATTTGGAAAAATAATCGATCATTTGAAAAATTAAATATTCAAAAATATAATTTATTTTAATTTCTATAATATATATACATATATATATATATATATATATATATATAAATGAAAATAAGTTATATTGTGGAATATATATTTTATATTATAGTAATTAATATAAATTATATTTTAGAATGTATCATATATATATATATATATATATATATATATATATATATATAATTTTACATTAAAATATATTCAAATAATCGAGACTTTAGATAGCGGTTAAGGTGGAACCGCTATCATATGTTCACTTTTAAGAGCGGTTGCTTCTTAACCGCTCTTAAATGTGAAGATATGATAGCGGTTTCACGTTAACTCGCTATCTAAAGTCTCGATTATTTGAAAAAGTGATCGATCATTTGGAAAAGTAATCGATCATTTGAAAAATTATATATTCTAAAATATAATTTATTTTAATTTCTATATATATATATATATATATATATATATATATATATATATAAATGAAAATAAGTTATATTGTGGAATATATATTTTATATTATAGTAATTAATATAAATTATATTTTAGAATATATATATATATATATATATATATATATATATATATAATCTTACATCAAAATATATTCAAATAATCGAGACTTTAGATAGCGGTTAAGGTGGAACCGCAATCATATGTTCACTTTTAAGAGCGGTTAACATTTTAACCGCTCTTAAATGTGAACATATGATAGCGGTTCCACGTTAACCGCAATGTAAAGTCTCGATTATTTGAAAAAGTGATCGATCATTTGGAAAAGTAATCGATCATTTGAAAAATTATATATTCTAAAATATAATTTATTTTAATTTCTATAATATATATATATATATATATATATATATATATATATAAATGAAAATAAGTTATATTGTGGAATATATATTTTATATTATAGTAATTAATATAAATTATATTTTGGAATATATATATATATATATATATAATTTTACATCAAAATATATTCAAATAATCGAGACTTTAGATAGCGGTTAACGTGGAACCGCTATCATATGTTCAATTTTAAGAGCCGTTGCATCTTAACCGCTCTTAAATGTGAAATATGATAGCGGTTCCACGTTAACCGCTATCCAAAGTCTCGATTATTTAAAAAAGTGATCGATCATTTGGAAAAGTAATCGATCATTTGAAAAATTATATATTGTAAAATATAATTTATTTTAATTTCTATAATATATATATATATATATATATATATATATATATATATATATATATATATCAATGAAAATAAGTTATATTGTAGAATATATATTTTATATTATAGTAATTACTATAAATTATATTTTAGAATATATATATATATATATAATTTTACATCAAAATATATTCAAATAATCGAGACTTTAGATAGCGGTTAAGGTGGAATCGCTATCATATGTTCACCTTTAAGAGCGGTTAACATCTTAACCGCTCTTAAATGTGAGCATATGTTAGCGGTTCCACGTTAACCGCTATCATATTTCTCGATTATTTGAAAAAGTGATCGATCTTTTGGAAAAGTAATCGATCATTTGAAAAATTATATATTCTAAAATATAATTTATTTTAATTTCTATAATATATATATATATATATATATTTATATTCCAATATATATATATATATTTATATAAATGAAAATAAGTTATATTGTGGAATATATATTTTATATTATAGTAATTAATATAAATTATATTTTGGAATATATATATATATATATATATATATATATATATATATATATATTATATATATATATATATATATATATATATATATATATATATATATATATATATATATATATATATATATTATATATATATATATATATATATATATATATATATATATATATATATATATATATATATATATATTATATATATATATATATTATATATATATATATATATATATATATATATATATATATATATATATATATATATATATATATATATATATATATATATATATATATATATATAATTTTACATCAAAATATATTCAAATAATCGAGACTTTAGATAGCGGTTAACGCTGAACCGCTATCATATGTTAACTTTTAAGAGCGGTTGCATCTTAACCGCTCTTAAATGTGAAGATATGATAGCGTCACTACAAGAAAAAACGCTTTTAGCGACCGATTTTTTCGGTCAGCTATTCTGTTAGCGACCGAAATGGGTGGTCGCAAAAGGGCAAGTCGCTAATTGGTTAGCGTCCGATTTACATTTCGGTCGCTAAATAACGATCGATTCGGTAGATCGCTAAAGAGGTCGCTAAATAATTTGGTCACTTATTCATTGAAGACCAAAATAGCGACCGAAAATTATATAATAAATCGATCGCTAAATCCGTGGTAAAGTTTTAAAAAATAGCGACCGATATATTCGATCGCTAATATATTATTATAATTATTTAAATAATAATTAAAATTGGTCGCTAAATCGGTCGCTAAATTGGAGACAAAGTTAAAAATAATAGCGACGGATATAATCGATCGCTAATATATTAATTGAATTATTTAAATAATAATTTAAATCGGTCGCTAAATCGGTCGCTAAATTTGAATTGTATATTATAATAAATTTATAGCGACCAAAAATTCGGTCGCTAAATCGGTCGCTGAATTAATAACAAAGTTAATTATTTTTATTTATTTACATTTTTAATTATATCAAGTTCATTAGACAACTTTTTTTCTCCAATTGGACACAATTATATTACATAATGAATGCTTAGTAGTTAGTAGTTAAGATGCATTCTCATCCATGAAATGTGGACCAATTTGTCATAAACTTAAGATTTGAGAAACATTTGCAAATTGAAACTGCCAACCAACAATGACAGAAAAGATTTCTCATTGCCAAGTACTACTAAATGAAACTGTTACACTTAAACACTGCTATACACATAATTGCCTTTTTTTATATGGTAACTCTAGCACAACCTTAAGAGGGTGTCAATATTGTTTTCTCGTGGACTTAAGACTATATTTCAATTGTAGAAAATGCATATATACCAAGAAAGGGTGAGACACAATAAAGGTGAACAAAAAAAATAGTATCATAAAAGTGATACATTTCCCTTCATAAAACTGAATTGTAACGTCGCTTCTTTTGTGGTGTTGAATGTGCCTGTGCTTTGATCCCATATGTCTTCAATTGAAAATTTTCAAAAGCCTCTGAAATTGTCTGCACCTATAGGATTGCACAAAGCAATATATTAGTGAATCCAACCTGAATGGGTAAAGGAAAGAAGTTTAAACATGCACGGGATAACTAACCAATTCAACCTTTTTGGAGTACACCTTAACTATCATATCTTGGTAAGATATATGTAGCAAGTGGCTTACACAGTCATCGGGTATTGTAAATTTCTCATTGTTTTCATAATCCTGAATGCATTATTGAAACTAGGTAACTCAATACAGCTAGCATAATTTAATTCCAAACTAAGCACCAATAATGGGCCAAACTAAACCACTTTAAATATTTCAATAATTTTGAACAATTGCAGCCCAGTATCCCAACAGAAGTAATATAAAACAGTTTAAACTAAAACTTATTATTAACAAGGAAACTGTCAAACTGCATAAGGTAAGATGTTTAATAGTGCAAAAAAAAGATATAATCCACTAATACAATATAGACACAGGTAAAACCAATTAATATATAAGAAGATTAAAGAAATATCTTGATGAAAGATAGTTAGGTAGGTTTGGCGATGTACCTTGAAAAAGTGGATGCTGCCACAGAAACATGCACCATAAGAGAGGAAAATAATGCATAAGGATAACATTATAGTAAGTTAAAACAAACTAAATGTCTATGTTCAGCAAGCATGATTATTCTTCATTGAATACCTTTCAAGAGGATTATGATTTCCACTAGTCAAATCAATTTTGACGTTACAAACAACTACATCCTCCTCTTTCAGAGTAACTCCACCACTCTTCTGCCAGATACATATATAAAACAAAATGGAATTAGAAACTGTAAAAACCAAGAATGGTAAGTTCATGGGTATTAAGTAGACAGGTAAGGAAAAAAAAGGCAGGTATTTACATCTACCTAAAATTCAATAATCTTCTTAACAAAATGAACATACTTCATACCTTCACTTTTGGATGTGTATAAACTGTTCTACACAGATAAGCACGAGTGACAAACATTTTGTGGATGGTAAGGTCTAGTAAATTACGCAGCCAACATGAAAACTACATATTCAGGAAAAAAAAACTAAACGGAAATAACAGTATAAGACCCAGAATCAAACAGGAACCCCATTCAACCAATAGAGGTAGTCAGTTTGACAATTCATACGAAAATAAACCAGACCCACACACAATTCATCCTTAACCAAGGAGAACAATCCACAGTAAAAAGGCATAAAAGAAATAGAACATAGCAGCAAAATGTGAACCGAAGCGCTTGACCCGCGACCCCTCTGACTCACCTCTAGTTCGCGGGGAACTCAATGGCACGATTGGGGCAACTGAGGCGTGGAAAGACCTCGATGGTGGAGGTTAGGTTGAGATTTAGGGATGGCCATGATGGTGGCCAGGGAGGCGGTGGTGATGACTGGGGTTTGGGGGTCCAAACAACAGGTGTTGAGGGGGCTAGGGCTCGCCGGGAGTGAGGAGGAGATACTGGCCAAGGTTAAGAGGAATGGGTGAGTGAGGTGCGAGAGTTAGGGTTATTTGGGGATAAGTGGTGCGAGACAGGGAATTGAAAAATGTGGTTGTATATGATAGCGGTTAAACCTTAACCGCTATTATAATAGGACTTCTAATAGCGGTTAAATCTTAACCGCTATTATATAGCACATCTAATAGCGGTTAAATCTCAACCGTTATTATATATTTTCAAATATGATCGATCATTTGAAAATGTAATCGATCATAACCAAAAAATGTGGATGTCGCTCGAGCGAGACAGTGTCGCTCAATCGAAAAACAACCCGAGACTGCCAATTTTGTTCATGTGGCGTTGCTCGAGCGAGACCAATGTCGCTCGAGCAAGACCAATGTCGCTCAAGCGAAATTCAACCCGAGACTTCACAACCTTAAAATATGGTTGTATATGATAGCGGTTCCACTAGAACCGCTCTTAAATGGGCACTTTTAATAGCGGTTAAACCTTAACCGCTATCTAATATACACTTTAGATAGCGGTTAACGTGGAACCGCTATCTAATCCACTCAATTAACACAACTTACATTAACTATTTTCTTGAATATTATGTTTTTAAATTTGCTATTAGAGAAAACCTTTCAGAATTCAAAATGTTAAATACTTTTAAATATTATAATTAACTTCATCAAAAATTAGGAAAAAAAAATTAATCCAAAAGAGTTCAAAAATGTATTATAATATTCTCAATTTTGAGTTTAATTATATTGTTCATTCTCAACGTAGAAAATTATATTGTAATTATTTTAATTTAATAAAATCTAATTTAAATTTTTAATACTAAAATTAAAATATTAAATAATAATGAATTTAATTCTTTAAATTCAGGTTTTAGAAACTAAAATTATAGTTTCTCTGTTTTAAATAATTAAAATAAATAGTTAAAAATAAAAATCAAGACTAGTGAGAAAAACCATTTTCTGTATAAACTCACCGTTTTAATCGATTAAACAGCAAAATAATCGATTATTACGTCCGATAATCGATTAAAACGCCTAATAATCGATTAAAACAGAGAGGTTTTGGGTTCTGTTGTTTTTGGCTCTGTTTTAATCGATTATAACTCCATTTAATCGATTATTTCGATCTGCTTTTTGATTTTAAATTTCAAATCAACCCTATTTTCGAAAATCCAATTACCAAGAACCCTAGTTTCGAAATCCCCAATTCCTAAACCCTAATTTCCCTACTTAAACTCTCCTTTGGCACTCAGAAAATAAGAACAACCGCTATTAAAAACCACTTCTAATAGCGGTTAAACCTTAACCGCTATCTTTCATACACTTTAGATAGCGGTTAACGTGGAACCGCTATCTAATCCTCTCAATTATGATCGATCATTTCAAATTATGATCGATCATAATCACAACTTACATTACCTATTTTCTTGAATATTACGTTTTTAAATTTGCTATTAGAGAAAACCTTTCAGAATTCAAAATGTTAAATACTTTTAAATATTATAATTAACTTTATCAAAAATTAGGAAAAAAAAATAATCCAAAAGAGTTCAAAAATGTATTATATTATTAGCAATTTTGAGTTTAATTATATTGTTCATTCTCAAAGTAGAAAAATATATTGTAATTATTTTAATTTAATAAAATCTAATTTAAATTTTTAATACTAAAATTAAAAGATTAAATAATAATGAATTTATTTCTTTAAATTCAGTTTTTAGAAACTAAAATTATAGTTTCTCTGTTTTAAATAATTAAAATAAATAGTTAAAAATAAAAATCAAAACTAGTATTATCTTCAATTTATTAAAAGTGTAATTAAATCTCTATTTTCTTAATTTTTTTTGTTTCAAACTTCTCAATTCTACATTTTTGTAACTTCTATCATTATATTATCATCCTCATCTCTTCCCATGTTCTACTTTATCTTTACAATAGTTAATATTCTTAAATAATTTATATTTTTAATTATAATTTTTGAATATATATTTCAGAAATTAATCAATTCTAATCTATTATTTGAAAAACTAATCAATTCTAATCAATAATTTACAAAACTAATCGATTATAATTAATTCTTTGAAAAAATTATCAAATATGATGGATCATTTTAAAAATCTGATCGATCGAATGTCAATTCTTGTTGTATGTGATAGCGGTTAAACCATAACCGCTATTAAAAACCACTTATAATAGCGGTTAAACCATAACCGCTATCTAATATACACTTCGGATAGCGGTTATAGTGGAACCGCTATTATATCCTCTTAATTATGATCGATCATTTCAAATTATGATCGATCGAATCTTATTTCGCTCGAGCGAGTAGTCTCGCTCAAGCGAAACACAACCCGAGAATTCATAATCTTAAACTATTTTTTTGAATATTATGTTTTTAAATTTGCTATTAGAGAAAACCTTTCAGAATTCAAAATGTTAAATAGTTTTAAATATTAAAATTAACTTTATCAAAAATTAGGAAAAAAAATTAATCCAAAAGAGTTCAAAAATGTATTATAATATTCTCAATTTTGAGTTTAATTATATTGTTCATTCTCAAAGTAGAAAATTATATTGTAATTATTTTAATTTAATAAAATCTAATTTAAATTTTTAATACTAAAATTAAAAGATTAAATAATAATGAATTTAATTCTTTAAATTGAGTATTTGGAAACTAAAATTATAGTTTCTCTGTTTTAAATAATTAAGATAAATCGTTAAAAATAGAAATCAAAACTAGTATTATCTTCAATTTATTAAAAGTGTAATTAAATCTCTATTTTCTTAAATTTTTTTGTTTCAAACTTCTCAATTCTACATTTTTGTAACTTCTATCATTATATTATCATACTCATCTCCTCCCATGTTCAACTTTATCTTTACAATAGTTAATATTCTTAAATAATGTATATTTTTAATTATAATTTTTGAATATATATTTCAGAAATTAATCAATTCTAATCTATTATTTGAAAAACTAATCAATTCTAATCAATAATTTACAAAACTAATCGATTATAATTAATTCTTTGAAAAAATTATCAAATATGATCGATCATTTCGAAAATCTGATCGATCAGAATGTCAAAATCTTGTTGTCTGTGATAGCGGTTCCACTGGAACCGCTATTAAAGGGTCACTCCTAATAGCGGTTAAACCATAACCGCTATCATATATACACTTAAGATAGCAGTTAAACTGGAACCGCTATTATATCCACTCAATTATGATCGAGCGATGTTATATTCGCTTGAGCGAATGTTGACCTGCGTCAATGTAACATGGGTGCCTCATGTTTGAATCGGATTTCGCTCGAGCGAGATTAGTCTCTCTCAAGCGAAATCCAACCCAAGAATGCCACTTTTTGGTGCAGGTGATGTCGCTCGAGCGATGTTATTTTCGCTTGAGCGATTTTGCAAAAATCAGATACAAGCATTGATTATTTTGTCATTAGCGACCGATTTTAATTCGGTCGTTATTTCAATTTGTTATTCGGTCGCTAAATCAGTCGCTAAATCATTTTTTTATTTATGTATGAAATAGCACCCGATTTAGCGACCGAAAATTTGGGACGCACAAAAATTGGTTGCTATTTCGGTCGCTAAATAAAAATGAAAACCAAATCATATTTTGGTCGCTAATTGCGACCGAATTAAGGTGGTCGCTAAATCGGTCTCTAAATGCGACTAAAATTAAATCAGTCGCTAAATCGGTCGCTAATTGCGACCGAAAAAATTCTGTCGCTAATTTCGGTGGCTAAATCCGTTTTTTCTTGTAGTGCGTTTCCACGTTAACCGCTATCTAATGTCTCGATTATTTGAAAAAGTGATCGATCATTTGGAAAAGTAATCGATCATTTGAAAAATTATATATTTTAAAATATATTTTATTTTAATTTCTATAATTTATATATATATATATATATATATATATATATAAATGAAAATAAGTTATTTTGTGGAATATATATTTTATATTATAGTAATTAATATAAACTATATTTTAGAATATATATATATATATAATTTTACATCAAAATATATTCAAATAATCGAGACTTTAGATAGCGGTTAAGGTGGAACCGCTATCATATGTTCACTTTTAAGAGCGGATAACATCTTAACCGCTCTTAAATGTGAACATATGATAGCGATTCCACGTTAACCGCTATCTAAAGTCTCGATTATTTGAAAAAGTGATCGATCATTTGAAAAATTATATATTCTAAAATATAATTTATTTTAATTTCTATAATATATATATATATATAAATGAAAATAAGTTATATTGTGGAATATATATTTTATATTATAGTAATTAATATAAATTATATTTTAGAATATATATATATATATATATATATATATATATATATATAATTTTACATCAAAATATATTCAAATAATTGAGACTTTAGATAGCGGTTAACGCGAAATCGCTATCATATGTTCACTTTTAAGAGCGGTTGCATCTTAACCGCTCTTAAATGTGAACATATGATAGCGGTTCCACGTTAACCGCTATCTAAAGTCTCGTTTATTTGAAAAAGTGATCGATCATTTGGAAAAGGATTCTATCATTTGAAAAATTATATATTCTAAAATATAATTTATTTTAATTTCTATATAATATATATATATATATATATATATATATATATATATATATATATCAATGAAAATAAGTTATATTGTGGAATATATATTTTATATTATAGTAATATATATTCCACAATATAACTTATTTTCATTGATATATATATATATATATATATATATATATATATATATATATATATATATATATATATAATTTTACATCAAAATATATTCAAATAATCGAGACTTTAGATAGCGGTTAAGGTGGAATCGCTATCATATGTTCACTTTTAAGAGCGGTTAACATCTTAACCGCTCTTAAATGTGAGCATATGATAGCGGTTCCACGTTAACCGCTATCTAAAGTCTTGATTATTTGAAAAAATGATCGATCATTTGAAAAATTATATATTCTAAAATATAATTTATTTTAATTTCTATAATATATATATATATATATATATATATATATATATATATATAATTTTACATCAAAATATATTCAAATAATCGAGACTTTAGATAGCGGTTAACGCGGAACCGCTATCATATGTTCACTTTAAAGAGCTGTTGCATCTTAACCACTCTTAAATGTGAAGATATGATAGCGGTTCCACGTTAACCGCTATCTAAAGTCTAGATTATTTGAAAAAGTGATCGATCATTTGGAAAAGTAATCGATCATTTAAAAAATTATATATTCTAAAATATAATTTATTTTAATTTCTATAGATATATATATATATATATATGTATATATATATATATTCTAAAATATAATTTATATTATAAAATATATATTCCACAATATAACTTATTTTCATTTATATATATATATATATATATATATATATATATATAATTTTACATCAAAATATATTCAAATAATCGAGACTTTAGATAGCGGTTAACGTGGAACCGTTATCATATGTTCTCTTTAAAGAGCGGTTAACATTTTAACCGCTCTTAAATGTGAAGATATGATAGCGGTTCCACGTTAACTGCTATTTAAAGTCTCGATTATTTGAAAAAGTGATCGATCATTTGGAAAAATAATCGATCATTTGAAAAATTATATCACTTTTAAGAGCGGTTGCATCTTAACCGCTCTTAAATGTGAAGATATGAGAGCGGTTCCACGTTAACCGTTATCTAAAGTCCAGATTATTTGAAAAAGTGATCGATCATTTGGAAAAGTAATCGATCATTTGAAAAATTATATATTGTAAAATATAATTTATTTTAATTTCTATAATATATATAAATGAAAATAAGTTATATTTTGGAATATATATTTTATATTATAGTAATTAATATAAATTATATTGTAGAATATATATATATATATATATATATATATATATATAATTTTACATCAAAATATATTCAAATAATCGAGACTTTAGATAATGGTTAAGGTGGAACCACTATCATATGTTCACTTTTAAGAGCGGTTGCATCTTAACCGCTCTTAAATGTGGAGATATGATAGCGGTTTCACCTTAACCGCTATCTAAAGTCTCGATTTTTTGAAAAAGTGATCGATCATTTGAAAAATTATATATTCTAAAATATAATTTATTTTAATTTCTATAGTATATGTATATATATATATATATATATATATATATATATATATAAATAAAAATAAGTTATATTGTGGAATATATATTTTATATTATAGTAATTAATATAAATTATATTTTAGAATATATATATATATATATATATATATATATATATATATATAATTTTACATCAAAATATATTCAAATAATCGAGACTTTAGATAGCGGTTAAGGTGGAACCGCTATCATATGTTTACTTTTAAGAGCGGTTAACATTTTAACCGCTCTTAAATGTGAAGATATGATAGCGGTTTCATATTAACCGCTATCTAAAGTCTCGATTATTTGAAATAGTGATCGATCATTTGGAAAAATAATCGATCATTTGAAAAATTATATATTCTAAAATATAATTTATTTAAATTTCTATAATATATATATATATATATATATATATATATAAATTAAAATAAGTTATATTGTGGAATATATATTTTATATTATAGTAATTAATATAAATTATATTTTAGAATATATATATATATATATATATATATATATATATGTATATAATTTTACATCAAAATATATTCAAATAATCGAGACTTTAGATAGCGGTTAACGTGGAACCGCTATGATATGTCCACATTTAAGAGCGGTTAACCGATCTTAAATGTGAACATATCATAGCGGTTCCACGTTAACCGCTATCTAAAGTCTCGATTATTTGAAAAAGTGATCGATCATTTGAAAAATTATATATTCTAAAATATAATTTATTTTAATTTCTATAATATATATACATATATATATATATATATATAAAAATAAGTTATATTGTGGAATATATATTTTATATTAAAGTAATTAATATAAATTATATTTTAGAATATATATATATATATATATATATATATATATAAAATTTTACATCAAAATATATTCAAATAATCGAGACTTTAGATAGCGGTTAAGGTGGAACCGCTATCATATGTTCACTTTTAAGAGCGGTTAACATCTTAACCGCTCTTAAATGTGAAGATATGATAACGGTTCTACGTTAACCGCTATCTAAAGTCTCGATTATTTGAAAAAGTGATCGATCATTTGGAAGAATAATCGATCATTTGAAAAATTATATATTCTAAAATATATATATATATATATATATATATATATATATATATATTCTATAATATATATAAATGAAAATAAGTTATATTGTGGAATATATATTTTATATTATAGTAATTAATATAAATTATATTTTAAAATATATATATATATATATATATAATTTTACATCAAAATATATTCAAATAATCGATTAACCAGCTCTTAAATGTGAACATATGATAGCGGTTCAACGTTAACTGTGACACCTTTAATACCAACATTCACTTTATTATGATTTATTAATTATTATTGGTTCCTCTTAGTATTGATTATCAATACACTCCTTTAGAAGTAAAGTACACAATAATTAGAACATACACTTAGTGATTAATATACATATCATTCATAAGTGTCAAGTATAACTAGATAGTAAATATACATAAAGTCATCCCAAAATACACCTAACAAGGGTTCACAATACAAGAGCAAACAAACTAACTAGACAAACTAATTATACAACCTAACTAAAGAGGAGATATATTTCATACGTCCACTAAAATGAAGTATCTCTTGTAAGCATCAGTAGTGGTGTCCGATCAAGTCCTCTACTTAGTACTTGCAAGTGATCGTATTTAAACTTTACTTGGAGATGATACCGGGATGAGTTGTGTTCAACGTCACCTATGCAAACATTTCATAATAACAATACATGCACAGTAAAGGGTAAGACAACTTTATATTCACTTAGAGCATGCAAATAACATTGGGTTAATTAGAAATTACATATACAAACATACTAGTAATCAGCACACAAATGATATGATATTATGAATGCAATGTATTCACTAATCTTTTCTAGGACACATCCTAGTATGCAAGACCATGGGGATCCTAAAACCACTTTCTCTTTTCTTTTCTTTTTTTCTTTTCGAGAAGGATCAGGAGTTTCACTGGAACCTCTCACCGCCTTGCGGTAGTATACTCATAATTACTTGTCCAGCTCAACCGATCATGAGAAACCCCGGGGCTTTAGTCAGGATAATCAAGCTTGGTAGTGAGAGTCTCACAGCTTAGGTAGCGAGCCCGAGCCACATATGAGCTCGATCACACTCAATCATCCCCGAAGTTAGCATGGAACCGACCCCGATTTTCCACATCCTCCTCATACACTCAATCTCCGACTCATGAACATGATGCATGACTTATCATAACTTCTTCACACTCTTTCAAATTTGTTTCACCTCATTATACTTAAATCACATCTTAACTTCTTCAAAATAATACTAGGTTATTTCTTAAGAAAAATCGACGTAGTTTTCCCTATAAATCGGACATTCCCAAAATTTTTAACACCCGTAAAATAACCAAAAACAGCCCAGAACACTTCTACTTTTCACCAAACCATCCTTCCACCTCATCATATTCATCATCACTTAAAATCATAATTTTCTCAATTTTAATTTATTTTTCTTAAATAATAATAATAATTGCAAATAATTTCCTCAAAATTATTAAAAATTCATTTTCACTTACAATTACTTGTTTTCTCGTAGATCAAAATTATTCCAATACTTTTGAAAAATATTTATTAATTAAATGAAAATATAAAAATTCACTTCATAATTAAATTATAAAATTCAATTTAATATATATAAAAAAAATAGTTTTCTTTCTCACATAGTTCATTTCTCACACCTTTCCTCCATTCCACCAAATTATACAATGCAATTCTATATGCTAATTCATCTTAACAAAAACATTGCACAATAATTTTCTACTTATCATACTTCATAACATACATACAATATATATCAATAATCAATTTAAAGCAATTATCAGAATACTAAATATAGAAATAGGCTAATTCTCAATCTAAATTCATCAATAAATCATATAAAATTACTAATGATTAAGCAATCGATTCAAACAATATTCATGGATGCCTTATAATCATACAAGGTTCCATACACTCAAGTTGCTCCATTTAGAAGCCATAAATTTCACATAATCTTAAAACTTTAAAAATTCATCAAAAATAGAAATGACATTCAAATAATTCCAAATAAATTTCTAATTAACTTAGAAGTAAGGGACTTCTTCTCAATGCTATTTCAAGCAAAAATGAATTATAAAAGTTATCATACCCCTTACCTTATGTTGTAACTTGGTGAAGAGTAACTCTTGATCAAATAATCTATCAAGTCTTTGGGTCTCCTCCTTGCACCTCTAAGTAGTCTCCTACATGCCAATTAAATACCCCAATTAAATCCTTAATTTCAACCATATTAGACCTCTAAAATTTCACCTCCTTCATAGCCTAAAATTCTAAAATTCAAGACTATGGTTCTTTGAGTTATAAAATCATTTCTAGGGCCTAAATTGATGCTAATGAAATTAATACAAGTAGAAGAGAGTAATGGAAGTAATACACTTAGAGTATGAAGAATCCTAATAACAAATATGGACAAGGTTCAGTATTTCAGAATTTTCTAGAGTTATATAAACTGTTTTGGCATGAGGTAAGAGCCAAAATTTCAATAACTTAATTACCTACAATATTGATGAAGGAAATAAATTCAAATACCTTGTAGAATAAATGCAGTTTTTCAGTTTACAGTGGTTGTTTCCAACATGGCTCAACTACAATAACACTCTGAACATGCCTTGGTAATTTGACTATAACTCATGCTACACATAAGGTATTGACATGAAACAAATTTCTAAATTTCGGAAATATAATTTCCTACAACTTTTATGAATAAATCAAGTCCTAATTTCACACTTATCAATCCCAGTAATTCAAAATCCGAGGCTGTTGAAACAGGGCAACCTCTTAACTTCACAGCTATAGCACTTGACAGTAAAATGAACATAACTTGAGCTACAAATATCCGTTTGATGTGAAACAAGTTTCTAAATTTCAACAACTTAAAGGGCTACAACTTTTATGAAGATACTAATTCCTAATTCTGTTCACAAACGTCCCAAAATTCAATGAACAGTGACTTACGAATTAGGGTGGTTAAGGTTTTTAGCTTAATCACTTCTAATCCTCAATTTTAAGTATTATTCTAGTGTCTTAGGTGTAAAACCTACAATAACACTCTTTCTACTCCCATTCAAGCTTAACCAAGTGAGGAAAATTTTTGAAAATGCACCGTTTTGAAAAATAAAACGGTAGAAATGTAGAGAAGATTGAGAGAAACAAACTTACCTCTTGGAGTTTCTCAAGAAAATCAATATTTTCCCCTCTAAATCAAACTCCAAAGTGAGAAGGGTTTGAGAGAAAGTGAAAAAATGGGAGAAGGGAAGAACTTACGGAAGGCAGAGAGATGTACTTTTTAAAAAGTCAAAATCATTTTTTTTATTATTATTTTATTATTATTATTTTATTATTTTTTTTCCAGAAAATTTCTAAAAATCACAAATAATCTAACCAACATAAAACTCTATAGTCACTTTCCCCAATTCTTAATAATTTAATTAATAAAATTTTTGACAAAAGTTGTAGAGGTACTGAGAATTAGGATGTTACAATTCTCCCCCACTAAAAAAAATTTCGTCCTCGAAATTTGCTTACCTTATGGGAAAAGATGAGGGTGAGATTCCCTCATTTTGCTCTCTAACTCCCATGTTGCATCTTCATCACCTATTCCACTCCATACGACCTTAACTAGAGGTATATCTTTTCCACGTAAGTGTTTCATCCTTTGATCCACAATACACGCAGGTGGTGCTTCATAGGTTAGATTATCCTTCAATTGTACTCGTATCGAGTTCAATGATGTGAGAAGGATCGAAATATACTTTCTCGAGTTGTGAGACATGAAAAACATTATGGAGGTTTGAAAGAATTGGAGGTAAGGCTATTTGATAAGCCACAAGACCAATCTTTTTCAGAATTTGGTAAGGACCAATAAATTTTGGGGTGAGTTTTCGAGATTTCGGAGCTCTTCCAACTCCAGTAGTAGGCGTAACTCTCGGGAATACATGGTCACCCTCTTCAAATTCCAACGACTTTCTCCTCTTGTCATAATAACTCTTTTGTCTACTCTGTGCTCGTCTTCATCTTTTCTTGAATGATCTTCACTTTATCGTAGTTTGTTGCACAATTTCTGGTCCCAAAATAAGATTCTCTCCCGAGTCATACCAACGATAAAGGTGTCCTACACTTCCTTCCATAAAGAGCTTCATATGGTGCCATCCCAATACTTGTATGAAAACTGTTATTGTAGGTGAATTCAATCAAATGCGTAGACTTGTCCCAAGTATCCTTGAATTCCATAATGCAAGCTCGTAGAAGGTCTTCAAGAGATTGAATTGTTCTTTCGATCGTCCATCCGTCTCGCGGATGATAAGCTCGAACTCAATCGAAGCTTTGTCCCTAATGCTTGTTGCAAACTTCCCCAAAACTTGGAAGTAAAACGTGGATCTCTATCGGATACAATACTTGAAGGTACGCCGTGTAACCTCACTATCTCCTTAAGATATACTTGTGTCAATTTTTCCAATGAATAACGAATGTTGATAGGTAGAAAATGTGCTCGACTTAGTCAATCTGTCAATAATTACCCAAATTGCATCATATCTTGTAGGAGTTCTTGGCAATCCAGTTACTGAAATCCATTGTTATGTCTGTCCCATTTCCATTCTGGGATATCCAAAGATTGTAACATTCCCGTGGGCCTTTGATGTTCAACCTTTACTTTCTCGACATACCAAACAAGATGCTACGTACTCGCCACTGATCTTTTCATTCCCGACCACCAAAATAACTTCTTCAAATCTTGGTACATCTTGGTAGTTCCTGGGTGAATACTCAACTTACTCTTATGGGATTCCTCTAAAATCATCTTCTTGATTTCATCATCTTGCGAAATACAAATTCGATCTCTAAATCTCAAAATTCCACTCGTGTCTTCCCGAAAATCATTTTCTTTTCCTTGAGATACCAAAGTCTTCTTGCCTTGCAAAAATTCATCTCGTTAATTGTGCTGCCTTAACTTGTTCAAGAAAATTGCTAGTTATCTTCAAAGTTCCAAACTTAAAACTTTTGGGAGTTATCTCCATAACTAAATTCAAATCTCTCAATTTTTCCACCAAGTCCAATTCTCTCGACCATCATTGCTGACATATACAAAGACTTTCGAGCTTAAAGCATCCGCCACTACATTGGCTTTCCCGGGTGATAATGAAGTTCAAAGTCATAGTCCTTCAAAAATTCCGTCCACCGACGTTGCCTCATATTCAACTCTTTTTGATCAAACAAATACTTAAGACTCTTATGATCACTAAAAACTTCAAATCTTGCACCGTATAGATAGTGTCTCCAAATCTTCAATGCAAACACCACAACTGCCAACTCGAGATCATGTGTAGGGTAATTTACTTCATGCGGTCTCAATTGCCTTGAAGCATATGCCACTACATTTCTATTTTGCATTAATACACAGACCTAACCCTTGCTTCGATGCATCACAATACACTTCAAAATTCTCATGAGGGTTTGGAAGTATCAATACTCGGAGCGTAAGTCAATTTATCTTTCAACTTTTGAAAATTCTCCTCACACTCGACTTGTCCATACAAAGGGTTGTCCTTTACGAGTCAACTTGGTCAAAGGTAAGGCTATCTTTGAGAATCCCTCAATGAATCTCCTATAATAACCAGCTAGACCCAAAAAGCTACGAATCTCAGTAATACTCTTTCGTCTTTCCCATTGCAATACAGTTTCCACTTTTATCGGATCTACAAAAATGCCATCTTTATTAATCACATGACCTAAATAACTCACCTTCTCCAACCAAAACTCACACTTTTCCAACTTAGCATACAATTGTTTCTCCTTCAAAACTTCCAACACTGCTTGGAGATGTTCTGCATGTTCTTCCTTAGTCTTAGAATAAATCAAAATGTCATTAATGAATACTACCACAAACTTATCCAAATATGGATGAAAGATCCTATTCATGTAATCCATGAATATTGCAGGAGCATTAGTCACACCAAATGGCATAACCAAATATTCATAGTGTCCATATCGGGTCCTGAAAGCAGTCTTCGGTATGTCCTCCGGCTTAACCCTAATCCGATGATATCCCGACTTCAAATCAATCTTGGAAAATATAGTTGCACCTCTCAGTTGATCCATCAAATCATCAATTCTTGGTAACGGATACTTATTCTTGATTGTAACCTTGTTTAGTTGACGATAATAATCCACACACAATCTCATTGTTCCATCTTTCTTCTTCACCAACAAGACTCGGAGCACCCCAAGGAGAAACGCTTGGTCTCACAAACCGCTTTTCCAACATCTCTTCTAACCGCTTCTTCAATTTCGATAATTCCAATGGTGACATTCTATATGGAGCTATTGAAATAGGTCCGGCTCCGTGGATCAAATCTATTGCAAATTCAACTTCTCGTTCGGTGGTAATCCAGGAATATCATCCGGAAATACTTCGTGGTAGTCACACACAATAGGAAAATTCTCTATTCTAAATTCTTTTTCTCCTTTTAGAGAGAGTAACACCATACATAACTGCGCTCCCTCTTTCAAAGAAGCATTAACTTGGCTCGCAGCTAGAAATCTCAAATTCTCCGATGATGGGTTCAAGGATTCACCAAAAGCTATGGTTTTAGTGTGGCAGCCTAACGTAACATGGTTGGCAGATAGCCAATCTAGTCCTAGGATGATTTCTAAATCGGGGAGAGGCAAACAAAACAAATTTGTAGAAAGATTTCTACTTTCTACAACAATAGGACAATTCAAACAAGCCTTGGCAATAACTATAGGAGTACCACCAGGAGTATAAACAAACAAGTCATATGGCAAAGCAATAACAGTAATTGCAATCTTCTCACACAAGCTTCAAGCAATAAAAGAATGAGATGCTCCGTAATCATACAATACATTTAGGATATTCCCATTTATGAGACATTTACCCCGTATCATAGAGTCGATTGAGATGCCTTTTCTCCACTCATTGCAAAAACTTTTCCTTGTGTCCTTGGCCTCCCAGGTTGGTTATCGTTAACCCCGCCGCCACCGCTACTACCAAGCATGACTCTTAAAATTGTTGTTCTCCTTCTTCCACTCAGGACAATCACGAATAATGTGACCTTGCTTTCCACACTTAAAACAATTATAGTTCTTTTTCGGCAATCTCGTGCAAGATGTGGTCCTTCACAAATAAAACATTTTCCACCGAATCCACTTGATCTACTTGAACTTCCCACCGGTGGTTGATACCCACTTCCTCCATATGAGAATCTTTGCTGCCTTTGAGAAGGTTGGTAAGGTTTTCCTCTATCATAGGATTGTCCTTTTCTCTCGTAGAAAATTTCGCCGAGGTCCCGAATTTTTCCAATGTGCTTGTTTGGCCTTAGCATCATCTTCATAAATACGACATCTATTTACGAGCGTTGGGAAATGAGTAATCTCCCGGTATCCTATTGCCGCCTTGATGTCGGACGCAACCCACTTTCAAACTTAGTGCATCGTGAGCGATCATCACCATTATTGTTGAAATACTGGACAGTACTTGGATAATTCATCAAACTTTGCCGCGTACTCCCCTACGTACATACCTCCTTGCTTCAAATTCAGGAATTCCACTTCCTTCCTCCTTCTCAAATCTTCAGGAAAATACTTTTCTAAAAATCTCTCGCTTAAATACTTCCCAATTGATTGCTCCTCCCGCCTCCTCCAATTGTTGTCTAGTGTACCTCCACCAATGTTCAGCCTTCCCCTTGAAATAAATAAACCGCAAATGTAACCTTACCGGCATCCGGACAATTCATTGCTATGAAGATCTTCTCTAACTCTTCAATCCATAACTCGGGCTCCATCTCGGATCAAATCCACCTTTGAACTTTGGAGGGTTGTTCTTCATAAAACTTTCTAGACTATGAGTACCAACTTGTCCCGCTCGGTTGTCTCTCTAACACTTCAACCATTCTTTCTAGCAATTCATTCAAAAGAGCATTACCACGTCCTCTACCTCTTCCTGCCATCACTTCCTGCAATCACAAATTCAATCAATCTCCTCTATATATGTGAAGTAAAACTAGATAAACTAAGAATTACTCCACATTACCAATTTCACATCACTACTTTCTGTTGAAAATAACAATACAAGAGTACACAGACAAGCATATTAGGCCTTTCCCCAAGCCTATAGGAAAGAACTGCTCTGATACCACTAATTGTGACACCTTTAATACCAACATTCACTTTATTATGATTTATTAATTATTATTGGTTCCTCTTAGTATTTGATTACCAATACACTCTTGTAGAAGTAAAGTACACAATAATTAGAACATACACTTAGTGATTAATATACATATCATTCATAAGTGTCAAGTATAACTAGATAGTAAATATACATAAAGTCATCCCAAAATACACCTAACAAGGGTTCACAATACAAGAGCAAACAAACTAACTAGACAAACTAATTATACAACCTAACTAAAGAGGAGATATATTTCATACGTCCACTAAAATGAAGTATCTCTTGTAGCACTGTAGTGGTGTCCGATCAAGTCCTCTACTTAGTACTTGCAGTGATCGTATTTAAACTTTACTTGGAGATGATACCGGGGATGAGTTGTGTTCAACGTCACCTATGCAAACATTTCATAATAACAATACATGCACAGAAAGGGTAAGACAACTTTATATTCACTTAGAGCATGCAAATAACATTGGGTTAATTAGAAATTACATATACAAACATACTAGTAATCAGCACACAAATGATATGATATTATGAATGCAATGTATTCACTAATCTTTTCTAGGACACATCCTAGTATGCAAGACCATGGGGATCCCAAAACCACTTTCTCTTTTCTTTTCTTTTTTTCTTTTTGAGAAGGATCAGGAGTTTCACTGGAACCTCTCACCGCCTTGCGGTAGTATACTCATAATTACTTGTCCAGACTCAACCGATCATGAGAAACCCCGGGGCTTTAGTCAGGATAATCAAGCTTGGTAGTGAGAGTCTCACAGCTTAGGTAGCGAGCCTGAGCCACATATGAGCTCGATCACACTCAATCATCCCCGAGGTTAGCATGGAACCCACCCCGATTTTCCATATCCTCCTCATACACTCAATCTCTCGACTCATGAACATGATGCATGACTTATCATAACTTCTTCACACTCTTTCAAATTTGTTTCACCTCATTATACTTAAATCACATCTTAACTTCTTCAAAATAATACTAGGTTATTTCTTAAGAAAAATCTGACGTAGTTTCCCCTGTAAATCTGGACATTCCCAAAATTTTTAACACCTGTAAAATAACCAAAAACAGCCCGAACACTTCTACTTTTCACCAAACCATCCTTCCACCTCATCATATTCATCATCACTCAAAATCATAATTTTCTCAATTTTAATTTATTTTTCTTAAATAATAATAATAATTGCAAATAATTTCCTCAAAATTATTAAAAATTCATTTTCACTTACAATTACTTGTTTTCTCGTAGATCAAAATTATTCCAATACTTTTGAAAAATATTTATTAATTAAATGAAAATATAAAAATTCACTTCATAATTAAATTATAAAATTCAATTTAATATATATATAAAAAAATAGTTTTCTTTCTCACATAGTTCATTTCTCACACCTTTCCTCCATTCCACCAAATTATACAATGCAATTCTATATGCTAATCCATCTTAACAAAAACATTGCACAATAATTTTCTACTTATCATACTTCATAACATACATACAATATATCTCAATAATCAATTTAAAGCAATTATCAGAATACTAAATATAGAAATAGGCTAATTCTCAATCTAAATTCATCAATAAATCATATAAAATTACTAATGATTAAGCAATCGATTCAAACAACATTCATGGATGCCTTATAATCATACAAGGTTCCATACACTCAAGTTGCTCCATTTAGAAGCCATAAATTTCACATAATCTTAAAACTTTAAAAATTCATCAAAAATAGAAATGACATTCAAATAATTCCAAATAAATTTCTAATTAACTTAGAAGTAAGGGACTTCTTCTCAATGCTATTTCAAGCAAAAATGAATTATAAAAGTTATCCTACCCCATACCTTATGTTGTAACTTGGTGAAGAGTAACTCTTGATCAAATAATCTATCAAGTCTTTGGGTCTCCTCTTTGCACCTCTAAGTAGTCTCCTACATGCCAATTAAATACCCCAATTAAATCCTTAATTTCAACCATATTAGACCTCTAAAATTTCACCTCCTTCATAGCCTAAAATTCTAAAATTCAAGACTATGGTTCTTTGAGTTATAAGATCATTTCTAGGGCCTAAATTGATGCTAATGAAATTAATACAAGTAGAAGAGAGTAATGGAAGTAATACACTTAGAGTAGGAAGAATCCTAATAACAAATATGGACAAGGTTCAGTATTTCAGAATTTTCTAGAGTTATATAAACTGTTTTGGCATGAGGTAAGAGCCAAAATTTCAATAACTTAATTACCTACAATATTGATGAAGGAAATAAATTCAAATACCTTGTAGAATAAATGCAGTTTTTCAGTTTACAGTGGTTGTTTCCAACATGGCTCAACTACAATAACACTCTGAACATGCCTTGGTAATTTGACTATAACTCATGCTACACATAAGGTATTGACATGAAACAAATTTCTAAATTTCGGAAATATAATTTCCTACAACTTTTATGAAGAAATCAAGTCCTAATTTCACACGTATCAATCCCAGTAATTCAAAATCCGAGGCTGTTGAAACAGGGCAACCTCTTAACTTCACAGCTATAGCACTTGATAGTAAAATGAACATAACTTGAGCTACAAATATCCGTTTGATGTGAAACAAGTTTCTAAATTTCAACAACTTAAAGGGCTACAACTTTTATGAAGATACTAATTCCTAATTCTGTTCACAAACGTCCCAAAATTCAATGAACAGTGACTTACGAATTAGGGTGGTTAAGGTTTTTAGCTTAATCACTTCTAATCCTCAATTCTAAGTATTATTCTAGTGTCTTAGGTGTAAAACCTACAATAACACTCTTTCTACTCCCATTCAAGCTTAGCCAAGTGAGGAAAATTTTTGAAAATGCACCGTTTTGAAAAATAAAACCGTAGAAATGTAGAGAAGATTGAGAGAAACAAACTGACCTCTTGGAGTTTCTCAAGAAAATCAATATTTTCCCCTCTAAATCAAACTCCAAAGTGAGAAGGGTTTGAGAGAAAGTGAGAAAATGGGAGAAGGGAAGAACTTACGGAAGGCAGAGAGATGTGCTTTTTAAAAAGTCAAAATCATTTTTTTTTATATTATTATTTTATTATTATTATTATTTTATTATTTTTTTCTTCAGAAAATTTCTAAAAATCACAAATAATCTAACCAACATAAAACTCTATAGTCACTTTCCCCAATTCTTAATAATTTAATTAATAAAATTTTTGACAAAAGTTGTAGAGGTACTGAGAATTAGGATGTTACATTAACCGCTATCTAAAGTTTCGATTATTTGAATATATTTTGATGTAAAATTATATATATATATATATATATATATATATATATATACATATTCTTAACCGCACTTAAATGTGAACATATGATAGCGGTTCCACGTTAACCGCTATCTAAAGTCTCGATTATTTGAAAAAGTGATCGATCATTTGAAATAGAAATCGATCATTTGAAAAATTATATATTCTAAAATATAATTATTTTAATTTCTATAATATATATATATATAAATGAAAATAAGTTATATTGTGAAATATATATTTAATATTATAGTAATTAATATAAATTATATTTTAGAATATATATATATATATATATATATATATAATTTTACATCAAAATATTTTCAAATAATCGAGACTTTAGATAGCGGTTAAGGTGGAACCGCTATCATATGTTCACTTTTAAGAGCGGTTAACATTTTAACCGCTCTTAAATGTGAAGATATGATAGCGGTTCCATGTTAACCGCTATCTAAAGTCTCGATTATTTGAAAAAGTGATCGATCATTTGGAAAAATAATCGATCATTTGAAAAATTATATATTCTAAAATATAATTTATTATAATTTCTATAATATATATATATATATATATATATATATTCTAAAATATAATTTATATTAATTACTATAATATAAAATATATATTCCACAATATAACTTATTTAATATATATATATATATATATATATATATATATATATATATAATTTTACATCAAAATATATTCAAATAATCGAGACTTTAGATAGCGGTTAAAGGTGTGAACCGCTATCAAAAGTCTCGATTATTTGAAAAAGTGATCGATCATTTGAAATTTTAATCGATCATTTGAAAATTTATATATTCTAAAATATAATTTATTTTAATTTCTTATAATATATATATAAATGAAAATAAGTTATATTGTGGAATATATATTTTATATTATAGTAATTAATATAAATTATATTTAGAATATATATATATATATATATATATATATATATATATAATTTTACATCAAAATATATTCAAATAATCGAGACTTTAGATATCGGTTAACGCGGAACCGCTATCATATTTTCACTTTTAAGAGCGGTTAACATTTTAGCCGCTCTTAAATGTGAAGATATGATAGCGGTTTCACGTTAACCGCTATCTAAAGTCTCGATTATTTGAAAAAGTGATCGATCATTTGGAAAAATAATCGATCATTTGAAAAATTATATATTCTAAAATATAATTTATTTTAATTTCTATAATAAATATATAAATGAAAATAAGTTATATTGTGGAATATATATTTTATATTATAGTAATTAATATAAATTATATTTTACAATATATATATATATATATATATATATATATATAATTTTACATCAAAATATATTCAAATAATCGAGACTTTAGATAGTGGTTAAGATGGAACCGCTATCATATGTTCACTTTTAAGAGCGGTTAACATTTTAACCGCTCTTAAATGTGAAGATATGATAGCGGTTCCACGTTAACCGCTATCTAAAGTCTCGATTATTTGGAAAAGCAATCGATCATTTGGAAAAATAATCGATCATTTGAAAAATTATATATTCTAAAATATAATTTATTTTAATTTCTATAATATATATATATATATATATATATATATATATATATAATGAAAATAAGTTATATTGTGGAATATATATTTTATATTATAGTAATTAATATAAATTATATTTTAGAATATATATATATATATATATATATATATATATAATTTTACATCAAAATATATTCAAATAATCGAGACTTTAGATAGCGGTTAACGTGGAACCGCTATCATATGTTCACTTTTAAGAGCGGTTAACATCTTAGCCGCTCTTAAATGTGAGCATATGATAGCGATTCCACGTTAACCGCTATCTAAAGTCTCGATTATTTGAAAAAGTGATCGATCATTTGAAATAGTAATCGATCATTTGAAAAATTATATATTCTAAAATATAATTTATTTTAATTTCTATAATATATATATAAATGAAAATAAGTTATATTGTGGAATATATATTTTATATTATAGTAATTAATATAAATTATATTTTAGAATATATATATATATATATATATATATAATTTTACATCAAAATATATTCAAATAATCGAGACTTTAGATAGCGGTTAAGGTGAAACCGCTATCATATGTTCACTTTTAAGAGCGGTTAACATTTTAACCGCTCTTAAATGTGAAGATATGATAGCGGTTCCACGTTAACCGCTATCTAAAGTCTCGATTATTTGAAAAAGTGATCGATCATTTGGAAAAATAATCGATCATTTGAAAAATTATATATTCTAAAATATAATTTATTTTAATTTCTATAATATATATATATATATATATATATAAATGAAAAATAAGTTATATTGTGGAATATATATTTTATATTATAGTAATTAATATAAATTATATTTTAGATATATATATATATATATATATATATATATATATAATTTTACATCAAAATATATTCGAATAATCGAGACTTTAGATAGCGGTTAACGTGAACCGCTATCATATGTTTACTTTTAAGAGCGGTTGCATCTTAACCGCTCTTAAATGTGAGGATATGAGAGCGGTTCGACGTTAACCACTATCTAAAGTCTCGATTATTTGAAAAAGTGATCGATCATTTGGAAAAGTAATCGATCATTTGAAAAATTATATATTCTAAAATATAATTTATTTTAATTTCTATAATATATATACATATATATATATATATATATAAATGAAAATAAGTTATATTGTGGAATATATATTTTATATTGTAGTAATTAATATAAATGAAAATAAGTTATATTGTGGAATATATATTTTATATTATAGTAATTAATATAAATTATATTTTAGAATATATATATATATATATATATATATATATATAATTTTACATCAAAATATATTCAAATAACCGAGACTTTACATAGCGGTTAAGGTGGAACCGCTATCATATGTTCACTTTTAAGAGCGGTTAACATTTTGACCGCTCTTAAATGTGAAGATACGATAGCGGTTCCACGTTAACCGCTATCTAAAGTCTCGATTATTTGAAAAAGTGATCGAATATTTGGAAAAATAATCGATCATTTGAAAAATTATATATTCTAAAATATAATTTATTTTTATTTCTATAATATATATATATATATATATATATATATATATATATATATATATATATATGAAAATAAGTTATATTCTGGAATATATATTTTATATTACAGTAATTAATATTAATTATATTTTAGAATATATATATATATATATAATTTTACATCAAAATATATTCAAATAATCGAGACTTTGGATAGCGGTTAAGGTAGAACCGCTATCATATGTTCACTTTTAAGAGCGGTTAACATTTTAACCGCTCTTAAATATGGAGATATGATAGCGGTTCCACGTTAACCGCTATCTAAAGTCTCGATTATTTGAAAAAGTGATCGATTATTTGGTAAAATAATCGATCATTTGAAAAATTATATATTCTAAAATATAATTTATTTTAATTTCTATAATATATATATAAATGAAAATAAGTTATATTGCGGAATATATATTTTATATTATAGTAATTAATATAAATTATATTTTAGAATATATATATATATATATATATATATATATATATATATATATATAATTTTACATCAAAATATATTCAAGTAATCGAGACTTTAGATAGCGGTTACGGTGGAACCGTTATCATATGTTCTCTTTTAAGAGCGGTTAACATTTTAACCGCTCTTAAATGTGAAGATATGATAGCGGTTCCACGTTAACCGCTATTTAAAGTCTCGATTATTTGAAAAAGTGATCGATCATTTGGAAAAATAATCGATCATTTGAAAAATTATATATTCTATAATATAATTTATTTTAATTTCTATAATATATATATATATATATATATATATAAATGAAAATAAGTTATATTGTGGAATATATATTTTATATTATAGTAATTAATATAAATTATATTTATGATTATATATATATATATATATATATATATATATATAATTTTACATCAAAATATATTCAAATAATCGAGACTTTAGATAGCGGTTAACGCGTAACCGCTATCATATGTTCACTTTTAAGAGCGGTTGCATCTTAATCGCTCTTAAATGTGAAGATATGATAGTGGTTCCACGTTAACCGCTATCTAAAGTCTCGATTATTTGAAAAAGTGATGGATTATTTGGAAAAGTAATCGATTATTTGAAAAATTATATATTCTTAAATATAATTTATTTTAATTTCTATAATATATATTTCTATAATATATATATATATATAAATGAAAATAAGTTATATTGTGGAATATATATTTTATATTATAGTAATTAATATAAATTCTATTTTAGAATATATATATATATATATATATATATATATATATATATATATATATATATATATATATATATATATAATCTTACATCAAAATATATTTAAATAATCGAGACTTTAGATAGCGGTTAAGGTGGAACCGCTATCATATGTTCACTTTTAAGAGCGGTTTATATTTTAACCGCTCTTAAATGTGAAGATATGATAGCGATTCCACGTTACCCGCTATCTAAAGTCTCGATTATTTGAAAAAGTGATCGATCATTTGAAAAATTATATATTCTAAAATATAATTTATTTTAATTTCTATAATATATATATATATATATAAATAAAAATAACTAATATTGTGGAATATATATTTTATATTATAGTAATTAATATAAATTATATTTTAGAATATATATATATATATATAAATGTAAATAAGTTATATTGTGGAATATATATTTTATATTATAGTAATTAATATAAATATATATATATATATATAATTTTACATCAAAATATATTCAAATAATCGAGACTTTAGATAGCGGTTAAGGTGGAACCGCTATCATATGTTCACGTTTAAGAGCGGTTAACATTTTAACCGCTCCTAAATGTGATGATATGATAGTGGTTCCACGTTAATCACTATCTAAAGTATCGATTATTTGAAAAAGTGATCGATCATTTGGAAAAGTAATCGATCATTTGAAAAATTATATATTATAAAATATAATTTATTTTAATTTCTATAATGCATATATATATGTATATATAAATGAAAATCAGTTATATTGTGGAATATATATTTTATATTATAGTAATTAATATAAATTATATTTTAGAATATATATATATATATATATATATATATATATATAATTTTACATCGAAATATATTCAAATAATCGAGATTTTAGATAGCAGTTAAGGTGGAACCGCTATCATATGTTCACTTTTAAGAGCGGTTAACATTTTAACCGCTCTTAAATGTGAAGATATGATAGCGGTTCCACGTTAACCGCTATCTAAAGTCTCGATTATTTGAAAAAGTGATCGATCATTTAGAAAAATAATCGATCATTTGGAAAATTATATATTCTACAATATAATTTATTTTAATTTCTATAATATATATATATATATATATATATATAAAAATGAAAATAAGTTATATTGTGGAATATATATTTTATATTATAGTAATTAATATAAATTATATTTTATAATATATATATATATATATATATATATATATTTTACATCAAAATATAATCAAATATTCGAGACTTTAGATTGCGGTTAAGGTGGAACCGCTATCATATGTTCACTTTTAAGAGCGGTTAACATCTTAACCGCTCTTAAATGTGAACATATAATAGTGATTCCATGTTAACCGCTATCTAAAGTCTCGATTATTTGAAAAAGTGATCGATCATTTAAAATAGTAATCGATCATTTGAAAAATTATATATTCTAAAATATAATTTATTTTAATTTCTATAATATATATATATATATATATATATATATATAAAAATGAAAATAAGTTATATTGTGAAATATATATTTTATATTATAGTAATTAATATAAATTATATTTTAGAATATATATATATATATATATATATATATATATATAATTTTACATCAAAATATATTCAAACAATCGAGACTTTAGATAGCGGTTGACGCGGAACCGCTATCATATGTTCACTTTTAAGAGCGGTTGCATCTTAACCACTCTTAAATGTGATGATATGATAGCGGTTCCACGTTAACCGCTATCTAAAGTGTCGATTATTTGAAAAAGTGATCGATCATTTGGAAAAGTAATCGATCATTTGAAAAATTATATATTCTAAAATATAATTTATTTTAATTTCTATAGTATATATATATATATATATATATAATTATATATATATATATAATTATATATATATATAATTATATATATATATATATATATATATATATATATATATATATATAATTTTACATCAAAATATATTCAAATAATCGAGACTTTAGATAGCGGTTAAGGTGGAACCGCTATCATATGTTCACTTTTAAGAGCGGTTTACATTTTAACCGCTCTTAAATGTGAAGATATGATAGCGGTTCCACGTTACCCGCTATCTAAAGTCTCGATTATTTGAAAAAGTGATCGATCATTTGGAAAAGTAATCGATCATTTGAAAAATTACATATTCTAAAATATAATTTATTTTAATTTCTATAATACATATATATATATGTATATATAAATGAAAATCAGTTATATTGTGGAATATATATTTTATATTATAGTAATTAATATAAATTATATTTTAGAATATATATATATATATATATATATATATATATATATATATATAATTTTACATCGATATATATTCAAATAATCGAGACTTTTGATAGCGGTTAAGGTGGAACCGCTATCATATGTTCACTTTTAAGAGCAGTTAACATTTTAACCGCTCTTAAATGTGAACATATGATAACGGTTCCACCTTAACCGCTATCTAAAGTCTCGATTATTTGAAAAAGTGATCGATTATTTGAAATAGTAATCGATCATTTGAAAAATTATATATTCTAAAATATAATTTATTTTTATTTCTATAATATATATATATATATAAATGAAAATAAGTTATATTGTGGAATATATATTTTATATTATAGTAATTAATATAAATTATATTTTAGAATATATATATATATATATATATATATATATTCTAAAATATAATTTATTTTTATATATATAATATATATAAATGAAAATAAGTTATATTTTGGAATATATATTTTATATTATAGTAATTAATATAAATTATATTTTAAATATACAATTAATATATTTTGATATAAAATTATATATATATATATATATATATATATATATATATATATATATAATCTTATATCAAAATATATTCAAATAATCGAGAGTTGAGATAGCGGTTAAGTTGGAACCGCTATCATATGTTCACTTTTAAGAGCGGTAATCATCTTAACCGCTCTTAAATGTGAACATATGATAGCGGTTCCACGTTAACCGCTATCTAAAGTCTCTATTATTTGAAAAAGTGATCGATCATTTGAAATAGTAATCGATCATTTGAAAAATTATATATTCTAAAATATAATTTATTTTAATTTCTATAGTATATATATAAATGAAAATAAGTTATATTGTGGAATATATATTTTATATTATAGTAATTAATATAAATTATATTTTAGAATATATATATATATATATATATATATATATATATATATAATTTTACATCAAAATATATTCAAATCATCGAGACTTTAGATAGCGGTTAACGTGGAATCGCTATCATATGTTCACATTTAAGAGCGGTTAGATGCTAACCGCTCTTAAAAGTGAACATATGATAGCGGTTCCACGTTAACCGCTATCTAAAGTCTCGATTAGTGTAAAAAGTGATCGATCATTTGGAAAAGTAATCGATGATTTGAAAAATTATATCTTCTTAAATATAATTTATTTTAATTTCTATAATATATATATATATATATATATAAATGAAAATAAGTTATATTATGGAATATATATTTTATATTATAGTAATTAATATAAATTATATTTTAGAATATATATATATATATATATATATATATATATATATAATTTTACATCAAAATATATTCAAATAATTGAGACTTTAGATAGCGGTTAAGGTGTAACCGCTATCATATGTTCACTTTTAAGAGCGGTTAACATCTTAACCGCTCTTAAATGTGAACATATGATAGCGGTTCCACGTTAACCGCTATCTAAAGTCTCGATTATTTGAAAAGTGATCGATCATTTGGAAAAATAATCGATCATTTGAAAAATTATATATTCTAAAATATAATTTATTTTAATTTCTATAATATATATATATATATATATATATATATATATAGATAAATGAAAATAAGTTATATTGTGGAATATATATTTTATATTATAGTAATTAATATAAATTATATTTTAGAATATATATATATATATATATATATATATATATAATTTTACATCAAAATATATTCAAATAATCGAGACTTTAGATAGCGGTTATGGTGGAACCGCTATCAAATGTTCACTTTTAAGAGCGGTTAACATCTTAACCGTTTTTAAATGTGAACATATGATAGCGGTTCCACGTTAACCGCTATCTAAAGTCTCGATTATTTGAAAAAGTGATCGATCATTTGAAATAGTAATCGATTATTTGGAAAATTATATATTCTAAAATATAATTTATTTTTATTTCTATAATATATATATAAATGAAAATAAGTTATATTTTGGAATATATATTTTATATTATAGTAATTAATATAAATTATATTTTAGAATATATATATATATATATATATATATATATATATATATAATTTTACATCAAAATATATTCAAATAATCGAGACTTTAGATAGCGGTTAACGCGGAACCGCTATCATATGTTCACTTTTAAGAGCGGTTGCATCTTAACAGACTCTTAAATGTGACGATATGATAGCGGTTCCACGTTAACATATATATTGTGGAATATATATTTTATATTATAGTAATTAACATAAATTTTATTTTCGAATATATATATATATATATATATATATATATATATATAATTTTATATCAAAATATATTCAAATAATCGAGACTTTAGATAGCGGTTAAGGTGGCACCGCTATCTAAAGTTTCGATTATTTGAAAAAGTGATCAATCATTTGAAAAATTATATATTCTAAAATATAATTTATTTTAATTTCTGTAATATATATATATATATATATATATATATATAAATGAAAAAAAGTTAAGGTGGAATATATATTTTATATTATAATAATTAATATAAATTATATTTTAGAATATATATATATACATATATATATATATATATATATATATATATATATTCATATATATAATTTTATATATATATATATATATATATATATATATAATCTTATATCAAAATATATTCAAATAATCGAGAGTTGAGATAGCGGTTAAGTTGGAACCGCTATCATATGTTCACTTTTAAGAGCGGTAATCATCTTAACCGCTCTTAAATGTGAACATATGATAGCGGTTCCACGTTAACCTCTATCTACAAGTCTCGATTATTTAAAAAAGTAATCGATCATTTGAAAAATTATATATTCTAAAATATAATTTATTTTAATTTCTATAATATATATATATATATATATATATATATAAATGAAAATAAGTTATATTGTGGAATATATATTTTATATTATAGTAATCAATAGAAATTATATTTTAGAATATATATATATATATATATATATATATATATATATAATTTTACATCAAAATATATTCAAATAATCGAGACTTTAGATAGCGATTACGCGGAACCAGTTATCATATGTTCACTTTTAAGAGCGATTGCATCTTAACTACTCTTAAATGTGAAGATATGATACCGGTTCCACGTTAACAGCTATCTAAAGTCTCGATTATTTGAAAAAGTTATCGATCATTTGACAAAGTAATCGATCATTTGAAAAATTATATATTCTAAAATATAATTTATTTTAATTTCTATAATATATATATATATATATATATATATATATAAATGAAAATAAGTTATATTGTGGAATATATATTTTATATTATAGTAATTAATATAAATTATATTTTAGAATATATATATATATATATATATTTATATATATATATATATATATATATATATATATATATAATTTTACATCAAAATATATTCAAATAATCGAGACTTTAGATAGTCGTTAAGGTGGAACCGCTATCATATGTTTACTTTTAAGAGCGGTTAACATTTTAACCGCTCTTAAATGTGAAGATATGATAGCGGTTCCACGTTAACCGCTATCTAAAATCTCGATTATTTGAAAAAATGATCGATCATTTGGAAAAGTAATCGATCATTTGTAAAATTATATATTCTAAAATATAATTTATTTTAATTTCTATAATATATATATATATATATATATATATAAATGAAAAAAAGTTAAGGTGGAATATATATTCTATATTATAATAATTAATATAAATTATATTTTAGAATATATATATATACATATATATATATATATATATATATATATTCATATATATAATTTTACATAAAAATGTATTCAAGAATCGAGACTTTAGATAGCGGTTAAGGTGGAACCGCTATCATATGTTCACTTTTAAGAGCGGTTAACATCTTAACCGCTCTTAAATGTGAACATATGATAACGGTTCCACCTTAACCGCTATCTAAAGTCTCGATTATTTGAAAAAGTGATCGATTATTTGAAATAGTAATCGATTATTTGAAAAATTATATATTCTAAAATATAATTTATTTTTATTTCTATAATATATATATATATATATATATATATATATATATATAAATGAAAATAAGTTATATTGTGGAATATATATTTTATATTATAGTAATTAATATAAATTATATTTTAGAATATATATATATATATATATAGATATTCTAAAATATAATTTATTTTTATATATATAATATATATAAATGAAAATAAGTTATATTTTGGAATATATATTTTATATTATAGTAATTAATATAAATTATATTTTAGATATACAATTAATATATTTTGATATAAAATTATATATATATATATAATTTTATATCAAAATATATTCAAATAATCGAGATTGAGATAGCGGTTAAGGTGGAACCGCTATCATATGTTCACTTTTAAGAGCGGTAAACATCTTAACCGCTCTTAAATGTGAACATATGATAGCTAGTTCCACGTTAACCTCTATCTACAAGTCTCGATTATTTGAAAAAGTAATCGATCATTTGAAAAATTATATATTCTAAAATATAATTTATTTTAATTTCTATATATATATATATATATATATATATATATATAAATGAAAATAAGTTATATTGTGGAATATATATTTTATATTATAGTAATCAATAGAAATTATATTTTAGAATATATATATATATATATATATATATATATATAATTTTACATCAAAATATATTCAAATAATCGAGACTTTAGATAGCGATTATCGTGGAACCGTTATCATATGTTCACTTTTAAGAGCGATTGCATCTTAACCGCTCTTAAATGTGAAGATATGATAGCGGTTCCACGTTAACGGCTATCTAAAGTCTCGATTATTTGAAAAAGTTATCGATCATTTGACAAAGTAATCGATCATTTGAAAAATTATATATTCTAAAATATAATTTATTTTAATTTCTATAATATATATATATATATTCTAAAATATAATTTATATTAATTACTATAATATAAAATATATATTCCACAATATAACTTATTTTCATTTATATATATATATATATATATATATATATGTATATATAATTTTACATCAAAATATATTCAAATAATCGAGACTTTAGATAGCAGTTAAGGTGGAACCGCTATCATATGTTCACTTTTAAGAGCGGTTAACATTTTAACCGCTCTTAAATATGAAGATATGATAGCGGTTCCACGTTAATCGCTATCTAAAGTCTCGATTATTTGAAAAAATGATCTATCATTTGGAAAAGTAATCGATCATTTGTAAAATTATATATTCTAAAATATAATTTATTTTAATTTTTATAATATATATATATATATATATAAATGAAAATAAGTTATATTGTGGAATATATATTTTATATTATAGTAATTAATATAAATTATATTTTAGAATATATATATATATATATATATATATATATAATATTACATCAAAATATATTGAAATAATCGAGACTTTAGATAGCGGTTAAGGTGGAACCGCTATCATATGTTCACTTTTAAGAGGGGTTAACATTTTAACCGCTCTTAAATGTGAAGATATGATAGCGGTTCCACGTTAACCGCTATCTAAACTCTCGATTATTTGAAAAAGTGATCGATCATTTGAAACGAGTAATCGATCATTTGAAAAATTATATATTCTAAAATATAATTTATTTTATTTTCTATAATATATATATATATATATATATATATATATATAAATGAAAATAAGTGATATTGTGGAATATATATTTTATATTATAGTAATTAATATAAATTATATTTTAGAATATATATATATATATATATATATATATATATAATTTTACATCAAAATATATTTAAATAATCGAGACTTTAGATAGCGATTAAGGTGGAACCGCTATCATATGTTTACTTTTAAGAGCGGTTAACATTTTAACCGCTCTTAAATGTGAAGATATGATAGCGGTTCCACGTAAACCGCTATCTAAAGTATCGATTATTTGAAAAAGTGATTTATCATTTGGAAAAGTAATCGATCATTTGAAAAATTATATATTCTAAAATATAATTTATTTTAATTTCTATATATATATATATATATATATATATATAAATGAAAATAAGTTATATTGTGGAATATATATTTTATATTATAGTAATTAATATAAATTATAAGTTATATTGTGGAATATATATTTTATATTATAGTAATTAATATAAATTATATTTTAGAATATATATATATATATATATATATATATATATATAATTTTACATCGAAATATATTCAAATAATCGAGACTTTAGATAGCGGTTAAGGTGGAACCGCTATCATATGTTCACTTTTAAGAGCGGTTAACATTTTAACCGCTCTTAAATGTGAAGATATGATAGCGGTTCCACGTTAACCGCTATCTAAAGTCTCGATTATTTGAAAAAGTGATCGATCATTTAGAAAAATAATCGATCATTTGAAAAATTATATATTCTAAAATATAATTTATTTTAATTTATAATATATATATATATATATATAAATGAAAATAAGTTATATTGTGGAATATATATTTTATATTATAGTAATTAATATAAATTATATTTTAGAATATATATATATATATATATATAATTTTACATCAAAATATATTCAAATAATCGAGACTTTAGATAGCGGTTAAGGTGGAACCGCTATCATATGTTCACTTTTAAGAGCGGTTAACATTTTAACCACTCTTAAATGTGAAGATATGATTGCTATTCCACGTTAACCGCTATCTAAAGTCTCGATTATTTGGAAAAGTGATCGATCATTTGGAAAAATAATCGATCATTTGAAAAATTATATATTCTAAAATATAATTTATTTTAATTTCTATAATATAAATATATATTCTAAAATATAATTTATATTAATTACTATAATATAAAATACATATTCCACAATATAACTTATTTTCATTTATATATATATATATATATATATATATATAATTTTACATCAAAATATATTCAAATAATCGAGACTTTAGATAGCGGTTAAGGTGAAACCGCTATCATATGTTCACTTTTCAGAGCGATTAACATCTTAACCGCTCTTCAATGTGAACATATGATAGCGGTTCCACGTTAATCGATATCAAAAGTCTCGATTATTTGAAAAAGTGATCGATCATTTGAAATTATAATCGATCATTTGAAAAATTATATATTCTAAAGTATAATTTATTTTAATTTCTATAATATATATAAATGAAAATAAGTTATATTGTGGAATATATATTTTATATTATAGTAATTAATATAAAATATATTTTAGAATATATATATATATATATATATATATATATATATATATAATTTTACATCAAAATATATTCAAATAATCGAGACTTTAGATATAGGTTAACGCGGAACCGCTATCATATTTTCACTTTTAAGAGCGGTTAACATTTTAACCGCTCTTAAATGTGAAGATATGATAGCGGTATCCACGTTAACCGCTATCTAAAGTCTCGATTATTTGAAAAAGTGATCGATCATTTGGAAAAATAATCGATCATTTGAAAAATTATATATTATAAAATATAATTTATTTTAATTTCTATAATATATATATATATATATATATATATATATATATATATATATATATATAAATGAAAATAAGTTATAATGTGGAATATATATTTTATATTATAGTAATTAATATAAATTATATTTTAGCATTATATTTTAGAATATATATATATATATATATATATATATATATATAATTTTACATCAATTTATAATCAAATAATCGAGACTTTAGATAGCGATTAACGCGGAACCGCTATCATACGTTCAATTTTAAGAGCGGTTGCATCTTAACCGCTCTTAAATGTGAAGATATGATAACGTTTCCACGTTAACCGCTATCTAAAGTCTCGATTATTTGAAAAAGTGATCGATCTTTTGGAAAAGTAATCGATCATTTGAAAAATTATATATTCTCAAATATAATTTATTTTAATTTCTATAATATATATATATATATATATAAATAAATGAAAATAAGTTATATTGTGGAATATATATTTTATATTATAGTAATTAATATAAATTATATTTTAGAATATATATATATATATATATCTATCTATATATATATATATATATATAATTTTACATCAAAATATATTCAAATAATCGAGACTTTAGATAGCGGTTGAGCGGTTAACATTTTAACCGCTCTTAAATGTGAAGATATGATAGCGGTTCCATGTTAACCGCTATCTAAAGTCTCGATTATTTGGAAAAGTGATCGATCATTTGGAAAAATAATCGATCATTTGAAAAATTATATATTCGAAAATATAATTTATTTTAATTTCTATAATATATATACATATGTATATATAAATGAAAATAAGTTTTATTGTGGAATATGTATTTTCATTTATATGTAATTACTATAATATAAAATACATATTCCACAATAAAACTTATTTTCATTTATATATATATATATATATATATATATATATATATATAATTTTACATCAAAATATATTCCAATAATCGAGACTTTAGATAGCGGTTAACGCGGAACCGCTATCATACGTTCACTTTTAAGAGCGGTTGCATCTTAACCGCTCTTAAATGTGAAGATATGATAACGTTTCCACGTTAACCGCTATCTAAAGTCTCGATTATTTGAAACAATGATCGATCTTTTGGAAAAGTAATCGATCATTTGAAAAATTATATATTCTAAAATATAATTTATTTTAATTTCTATATATATATATATATATATATATATATATATATATAAATGAAAATAAGTTATATTGTGGAATATATATTTTATATTATAGTAATTAATATAAATTATATTTTAGAATATATATACATATATATATATATATATATAAATATATATAATTTTACATCAAAATATATTCAAATAATCGAGACTTTAGATAGCGGTTAAGGTGGAACCGCTATCATATGTTCACTTTTAAGAGCGGTTAACATTTTAACCACTCTTAAATGTGAAGATATGATTGCTATTCCACGTTAACCGCTATCTAAAGTCTCGATTATTTGGAAAAGTGATCGATCATTTGGAAAAATAATCGATCATTTGAAAAATTATATATTCTAAAATATAATTTATTTTAATTTCTATAATATAAATATATATTCTAAAATATAATTTATATTAATTACTATAATATAAAATACATATTCCACAATATAACTTATTTTCATTTATATATATATATATATATATATATATATATATAATTTTACATCAAAATATATTCAAATAATCGAGACTTTAGATAGCGGTTAAGGTGAAACCGCTATCATATGTTCACTTTTCAGAGCGATTAACATCTTAACCGCTCTTCAATGTGAACATATGATAGCGGTTCCACGTTAATCGGTATCAAAAGTCTCGATTATTTGAAAAAGTGATCGATCATTTGAAATTATAATCGATCATTTGAAAAATTATATATTCTAAAGTATAATTTATTTTAATTTCTATAATATATATAAATGAAAATAAGTTATATTGTGGAATATATATTTTATATTATAGTAATTAATATAAAATATATTTTAGAATATATATATATATATATATATATATATATATATATATATATATAATTTTACATCAAAATATATTCAAATAATCGAGACTTTAGATATAGGTTAACGCGGAACCGCTATCATATTTTCACTTTTAAGAGCGGTTAACATTTTAACCGCTCTTAAATGTGAAGATATGATAGCGGTACCACGTTAACCGCTATCTAAAGTCTCGATTATTTGAAAAAGTGATCGATCATTTGGAAAAATAATCGATCATTTGAAAAATTATATATTCTAAAATATAATTTATTTTAATTTCTATAATAAATATATAAATGAAAATAATTTATATTGTGGAATATATATTTTATATTATAGTAATTAATATAAATTATATTTTAGAATATTGATATATATATATATATATATATATATAATTTTACATCAAAATATATTCAAATAATCGAGACTTTAGATAGCGGTTAAGGTGGAACCGCTATCATATGTTCACTTTTAAGAGCGGTTAACATTTTAACCGCTCTTAAATGTGAAGATATGATAGCGGTTCCACGTTAACCGCTATCTAAAGTCTCGATTATTTGAAAAAGTGATCGATCATTTGGAAAAATAATCGATCATTTGAAAAATTATATATTCTAAAATATAATTTATTTTAATTTCTATAATATATATATATATATATATAATTTTACATCAAAATATATTCAAATAATCGAGACTTTAGATAGCGGTTAAGGTGGAACCGCTATCATATGTTCACTTTTAAGAGCGGTTAACATCTTACTCGCTCTTAAATGTGAACATATGATAGCGATTTCACGTTAACCGCTATCTAAAGTCTCGATTATTTGAAAAAGCGATCGATCATTTGAAATAGTAATCGATCATTTGAAAAATTATATATTCTAAAAGATAATTTATTTTAATTTCTATAATATATATATATATATATAATTTTACATCAAATATATTCAAAATATATATATATATATATATATATATATATATATATATATATATTGTAGACCCCAAATCTTGCCCGGTCTCCAAATAAAGTCAGAAAGCTTCCTATTTGAAGACTGTCGAAGCCTAACAAGCCATTAGGAGAGACTATTATGCCCCCGTACTAATATAGGAAGGTTTTTTAGCCCGAAAATAAAGTTTCTCGCCCTGAAGGGACGAGACCGCCGTCTGGAAGGACCAGACCGCCGTCTCGTCTCAACGCCAGGACGAGACCGCCGTCTCGATTACAGACGGCGGTCTCGTCACCTGCAAAAGTCGAGACGGCGGTCTGGGTTTTCCAGACGGCGGTCTCGATTCCCGCCAAGTCGAGACGGCGGTCTGGATTATCCAGACGGCGGTCTCGACCCTCTGTCATGAACGAGACAGCGGTCTGGATTTTCCAAACGGTGGTATCGACCCTGTCAGAGGAGACGGCGGTCTCGACCTGTCAGGCGCGAAAAACTATAAATAGGGGTCCTCCCCCCCTCATTTCCACACAGAAACAACATAGCTCTCCCTTCTCTCTAGACTTTCTCTCTCTAAGAATCCCTCCGAGGCATTTCCGGAGTTTCTGAGTGTCTCTAGGCATAAACTGAGAGTTCTAAATCTTCTTTAGAATCCCTCCGAGGCATTTCCGGAGTTTCTGAGAGTTGTAGAGTGAGGGGTTGCCAAAACGCACCCTCTCTTTAAATGAAATATAAAAGCTTGCTTTGGAGGTGCATATTCTCCCTCTCTATCTTCATTACCGCCATTTAAATTACGCAATAGAAACTAGGGCCATGTAGTCATAAATTTAAATACCGCATAATAAAAGGGTAAAAGCACAATTTTCCAGTGTAATTATTTATCAAAAATAGCCGGCCTATCATAGGGAACCCGAAAGGGGCGTCGTAAAGGAACTAACACTTCCTTTACACGTAACTAACTCCCTTATCCAACTCTGGTTCTAATGACCAAAGTTGGTTTTCGAAAACCAACGCCTTTTTTAAACCCCTTTTCCGATGTTTATGGTAAAAATATCGGTGGCGACTCCATAGAACCCAAAATAAATAAGTCCTTGAGTTAGCCCGGTTATCGGACAACTCAAGGACACTTTTCGAAAACCTCGCCCCTAGGTTAGCCCGGTTATCAGACAACCTAAGGACGTTGTAACCACCAATAAAAAAACGCGAAAATCAAGAGGGTCGAAAAAACCATCGCGTCGCTCCGACCGCCTCCCTTTTTTACGGCGGCGACAAATGGCGACTCCACTGGGGAAGCCTAGAGAGTTGATCCCATTTAGTGATGGGCCGGCTTAAGAATAATTAAACCAAGAAAATAGCGCTTTTACCCTACCTTGTATTATAACATGCTTTATTGTTTGGCTTTCAAATAACTGTTGCTTGTTTATACTTACGCACTTGATTGAAATATAAATTGCACACAAACCCCTTGCACACTACAGTTCCCTCTATACCCGGGGGCAAGTGAGAAAACCATAGGGAGTGGGTGGCAGGTACGGTTCGCTGCAGTTAGGGCCTTGTGCCCACCAGTGTGATCGAAAACCACCACTCAAGGTGATAACCTTCCACTTTTGGCAACAAGACCGACTCTGGCCTTAGTGCTGAGCATAGTTGGATGGCTGGAGAGTGGGGACCCTATAATGGGGGCACCTTGGGGGCCTTAGCCTGGTGAGAACAGTTAGAACCTACCCTGACCAACGCACTTTTCTGCAGGAAAACCCTACCTCGTGATAAAAACGAAGTCTCGCCTGTTCGGGGATGATCGAATTGTGTGTGCATATGATTGTTGCATTTGTATGTTGCATAGCATAAACAAACAACAGAACAAAATCACAAAAAATATTTTATAAATAAACACCCTTATCTCGGACAGTCTACCTTTTAGCTAGCCTGGTTTCAGGTTCTTTGTAAGCTAAGTAGCCACGCAGTTCTGACATAAGAGATAAGGGACGCTAAATATTCTTTCGCATAAAGCCATATTTTATCTCGGACAGTCTGCCTTTTAGCTAGCCTGGTTTCAGGTTCTTTGTAAGCTAAGTAGCCACGCAGTTCCGACAGAAGAGATAAAAGGCTATAAAATAAACAGATAAAAATAAAAATCCTTTTTTTCCACAGTTCATAAATAAGACCTGGTTCTGAAATATTACACTCATAAAACATTCATATAGATAGTTTATTCTTTCAAAAAAATACGCAAATACCATACATCATGTAGAAAAACATGATAAATAGAAAAATAAACACTCACATTCATACAATAAACATCATCTTCATGAAATCATACATTTTGATTTTAGAAAAATGGAGGGGACAAGTAGACAAGTGGGGAAGGTGGATATTCTCCGAAGCCATACTGAGAAGCTAGAGCAGCTTAGTGCAACAATGCCACCGGAGGTCCGAGCTGAGTTTGAAAAATCCTATGGACGGATTTTGGACCTCCTGAAGATTAGTGTCGATCAGGTCTTCCTCAGGGTACTGATTCACTTTTGGAACTCCAGTCTGCGGTGCTTTGAATTTCCGCAGTTCGACATGGTGCCTACCCTAGAGGAGTATGAAACTATGTTAAAATGGCCCAAATCAGCTGGGGTCCATATTCGCCATGAGGCGTACACTCCTGCAGCACCAGTCGCTGCCCTTATCCATCTACCGTACCGACAAAGTACCTTGATAGGAAGAGGGAACACCCAGGGATGGAGAGTATCGATGTTAGAAGACCACCTGTCCTACCTGGCTGAAAGGGCAGAGTGGGTTGCCTTTAACAAAACCCTGGCCCTAATAATCTTCGGAACAATCCTGTTCCCCTTCCACCTCGACACGATAGATCAAGCCGTCATGGACGCTTTCTTCGCTTGGGACGTGAACTCGAAGAGTGCCCTGCCTGCTATTCTTGCCGACACCTTGCTCTCGGTGGATTTCTGCCATCAGAAGCAAGGGAGAACACTCCACTGCTGCTCTTCGTTACTATATGTGTGGAACATCACGCACCTTTACGCCTCCAGTCACATGGGGATATTCCCCGACCCCTTAAGAAGCTTCTCCAGGATCCCCCTCCAACGACGCCTGACTATAGAATGGAGGGATGAGTTAGAACAAAAGGACGCCAACAACATATCTTGGGTCTGCCCTTGGTTCCGACCCGGCCCAGTTCACGTCAGATGTGGGAACTACCCGAATGTACCCTTGATAGGACTCAGGGGTTGCATAGCCTACTCACCTAGAGTAGGTATGAGGCAACTCATGAGGACCCAAACTACTATCTCCCGAGGGGAGCTCGGAGGGCTGTGCTTCTTTGGAGACCCATGCACAATCGCCAACTCACTGACTGTGAGAAAAGCATGGGAGAAGCCGATCTACATGGGAGACAGAGAGCTAGGAAAAGCTCGGGTGACTGTCACCAGTGACTATGAGGCATGGAGGAGAAGAAGAGAGATGGCTCGACCATCCACCACACCCATCCCAATCGCCAACAACGAAGAGCTGCAGGCACAAGTCAACGCCTTGACCCAGAGGGTAGAAATCATGGGAGCCCAGATACGGGCCCTTGAGGAAAAAGAACAAGCATCTATCCTCACGATTGACGGTCTACAAAGGCAGGGAAAGAAAAAGGATCATGAAATAGAGCGCCTCAAGGACCAATGTGCTGACGCTAACGAACAAGCTATCCGAGCATCTAAAACTGCCAGAACCAGCTCGAATAGCCAACTGCAGGAGATAACCGCCAGATCAGCACACCTTGAGGCGGAATCAGCTCAGCAGGCTCAAACGATCAAGGAGTTGTCTGAAGGGCTCCTCAAGGCTCGGATAGACATCCGCCAAGAGCGAGAGACCAACAGAAAACTCAGCAGAAGTCTCTATGAGCTACGCCTTAAAGAGAAAGATGAGCTAGCTCAATACGGCCAAGTACTGCAAGAAAATGATCGAGCTGTTGCAAAGCTCGAGGAACTACAAGCCTTGGTCGTACATCAAGAGGCAAAAATCAAAGAGGCTCAACAATACAACGGAGAAATGAGCCAGGCGATCCATAAACAAAGCGAAGCGCTCGCTCACCATGTCCGGGAAGCCGAGAGAGAGTTACAAAGGAAACAAGACCCGCCTGTGGGTTTCTTTAGGCTTTTCCATTTTTGCCAAAAGACGCTTCGTAGTATGGAATAGGAGAATGTACACCTTCCAATGAATTAATGAAATCTTTTTCCTTATTCACTTGCATACATGAACATGCATTTGCATATTTAATTTCCCCTCCTGCACGCTTAATAAATAAGATAATAAAAAGGAAGGATTAACTAACACGTCTTCCAACTCAGAAGAATGGAGAGAAAGCCACTCCTAATAAAGCTCACCCCAACGGTCGAATCATCGCAAGAGGGAAATAAACCTTGGCCGTTGGTCCTCAAGAATAAAGAAGAGGGGGCAAGGACGCCAGTGCGACTTTTTATGCCACGTCCTTTCCCCTACGAATCAAATAAAGCTGTACTGTGGAGATATGAGGAATCTTCACCAATGAAAGAAGAAATAACAAATATAGCCGGCATTGGGGGCACAACTAGAAGTGGAAGAATCTACTCCCCCAAGGACACACAGGAAAATGTCCTCCAAAATAAAGGAAAAAATAAAAAGACCGAAGAAGAAAAAGAAAATAAAGAATCCAAGGAGGAGACAGATGAATTACTCCAATTCATAAGACAAAGCGAGTATTCCATTATTGACCAGCTCAATCGAACACCTGCAAAAATAACATTGCTGTCTTTGATAATGAGCTCGGAATCGCACCGAAACGCCCTGCTGAAGGTCTTGAGCGAGGCGCATGTACCCCATACAATATCCCAAGAAAAGGTCGAGAGGATCGTCGGTCACATTACGGCAAGCGATCACCTCGCCTTCACAGAGGAAGAACTCCCTCTCGAAGGGTCAAAGCATAACAAGCCCTTGCATATCTCGGTTAAATGCAAGGAATACCTCATCGCCAAAGTTATTGTGGATAACGGGTCATCCTTGAACGTAATGCCCAAGTGCACACTGGATAAGTTGACTATCCAAGGAACCCGTCTGCGCCCAAGCAGCACCATCGTTCGAGCCTTCGACGGATCGAAGCGAGAAGTAGTGGGAGAAATTAATTTGCCAATCCAGGTTGGACCCACTATCTTCGACGTCGATTTCCATGTAATGGACATTACTCCAGCATACAGCTGTCTCCTCGGCCGGCCTTGGATTCATGACGCTAAGGCAGTACCTTCGACGCTCCACCAGAAAGTCAAATTCATAGTGGATGACAAACTGGTCACGGTCCAAGCAGAAGACGATATCCTGATCAGTGGACCGTCCGCCCAACCTTATGTGGATGCGGCTGAAGAAGCCCTTGAAACATCTTTTCAAGCGCTCGAAATTGCCAGCATAGAGCGACTTCCCAGAAACACAAAAATAACCCGCATGATGCTGAAGCATGGCTACCATCCTGGCCAAGGACTGGGGGCAGATTCCCAAGGAATGAGGGAACCCCCAGAATTCAAAGACAATCCTCACAAGTATGGCCTAGGATATAACCCTTTCAAGGGCCGAGCGGGAAAAGGAAAAGGGAAGTCTCCCCTCCGCACACTCAAGCAAATTTTCCGAAGTGGAGGGGTGCAAGCGTCAAGAGCCACTCTAGTCATTAGGAAATCTTTTTCTTCGTTTAAGGGATGTAAACCCCATGATTGTTAGAGACTATCCCCCGGGGCGAGGCCGACCCCCGGGCATTTTAGGGCACATATTCCCTCATTAATTAATAAAGAATGATTCTTTCTATCTGCTTCTCTTCTTTCTACTTCTGACTGGACCACATAAATAACCCTGTCTAAGTAAACATAAAAAAAAAAAAGAAGAATAAGAAGCGCATCCAAATAATCAACCTTCATCATTGCTATCATCATCGAGTTAGCTGATTAGAAGCACATAAAAATAAAGACTTCACTTAAACCATGAAGAAAGTCACGCTTCGCCAATACTGTGAACAAAAAATAAATCCACAAAAAAGAAAAAAGCCCAGAGAAGCCTAAGGCCAAAGAAAAGGGCAAATTACCCGGTAGGAAACCCACTAAGGGGGCTACACAAAAGATAGGGTCAACCCGGTAGGATACCCGAACAACAATAAAGGGTAGTCTAGGCAAAAGTTAGGGTTACAAATAAAGGTCCGCTAGGATTTCTCCAAAATTTTACAAGAGAGTAAACCTAGACAAAAGTTAGGGCCAACACACAGTATCCTAGTTCGAAAACCCAAAGGGCGATCTAGGGAAATCAGCTATCCATTTAAAAAAGCAATAAAACCAAAAAGCGCAAATACAAAGAAGAAAGGGAAAATGTTTGCTTAGACAAAGCTTAAAACCCAGGCTTAACCTTAGCCAGCCATTCTTACAAATCCTCTTATCAATACAAATCAACCTGCTAAAACACAAACCATTGATTTTTACCCTCTTTACTTCTTTTCTCTTGACCCTCACGACAATATTCTAATAATTAATTTGGGAATATGGAGGCGTATAGTCAACAAGAGGATTGAAATCCCTAAAGCAAGGAAAAAGGGACACTACGTGACAAAAGTGCTCTACGAAAGAAAAAACAAAAAAGAGAAAAGAAAGAAGAGAAAGAAAGAAATTACCCTTCGGTCACAAGAAGTCCGGCATGGTACAGCCAAAAGAAAACACAGCAAATCAGAAGGCTTTCAGCGCAACAAGACACGTCGGTTAAATCCTTCTAAAAAACTAATTAAAGTAGACATTATAGGACATCAAACATGAAAACATTTGCATGCATAAAATGTTTTTGAACCAGGTCCTATTTCTTATTGCAAAAAAAAAAAAATAACCCCGAAAATTCGAGACCACCGTCTGGATATTCCAGACCGCCGTCTCGGTCCCCTTGCAAATCGAGACCGCCGTCTCGAGAAACCAGACCGCCGTCTCGACTTAGGCAAAGACGAGACCGACGTCTGGGTTATCGAGACCGCCATCTCGATCCGTTAGCAAAACGAGACCGCCGTCTCGACTTTCCAGACGGCGGTCTCGACCTGAAAAAAAATCCTATATAAAGGGGGCGCGCTTGGAGAGTTTCCTCACAACTCTCCAAGCCTCCAAAGCCTCCAACACTCATATTTTGCTCTCTCAAGCCTTCCCCACTCAAGATGTTCAATAGAAGTGGCTCCAGGAAGAGAAGGGGCACCGCTGGTGCTAGCAGCTCGACACCACCACCACCCCCAGACCCTTCTCAACTTCAACCACAACACCAGGCCCGCCTGGACAACCTCAGGAATTACCAGTGGCACTCCCTGCTGACACTGGACTTTGGCATTCTGGCTGAGTTTGGATGGGAAGAAGACGTCCGAGCGCACATAGATAGTATTGGGTGGGGTTTTCTGCTACAACCTCCACCCGTTCATGTGTACCCACAAGTGGTACTTGAATTCCTGGCCTCGGTCTCTCTCATTGAGATCCCCTCTATGGCCTCAGGCATGCAGCCCACCAAAATGGTCAACTATTTTATGGGTGGGCAATACCATACTACCACTTTGGAGGAATTCAATGTGTCCATTGGATTCATCCGGCCCGAGGAAGCGTTAACTCGGGAGTACCGTGAGGCCATTTGCTCTAGGCCCACCAACCTCACCGCTGCTGAGATGTGGCATGAGCTCACATGAGCCACCACATTGCCCTCATTGATGAGGGGGTCTGCACTCCCCCCACCACTCCGCATCTGCCACAAGCTGCTGGCAGGCACCATCCACGCAAGAAAAGAGAGTCAGGGGAAGATATCCCTCCCTGACCTCTTTGTCCTCTATTGCATGCACCAGAGACGGCGCTGCAACCCCGGGTACTTCCTCCTGAGGGCCCTGAAGGACTTCGGGAGTAGATCCACAGGGGCCATCCTTGTGCCTCCCCTCATCACCCCTCTAGCAGAGAGAAGGGGGTGCCCCGGCCGGGAAGAGCTGGCCCGCAATCTGCGACCCGAGCCCATCAATGGGCCAATGCTGGTCAGCATGGGGATGTTGATACGTCGGGGAAGTCAGTTCGCCCTGCATCCCACCCTGGACTTTGAGCTGGACCTCTGGGGAATAGTGGCGATGCAGGATACGCCCACATCTCCTAGCTCCCAGCAACAGCAACAGCAATAACCACCACCGTACACGGAGGACTTTGCTGGCCTACACCAACACATGAATGATCTGAGCCAGCAGTTCGGCCAAATGGCTATATGGCAAGAGCAGTAGACCCAGTGGCGGCAGGTCCAAGACGCTCGCCAACAGGCCTTCCAAGATCGCCAAGATGAGATCTACCAAGAGCAGCAGAGGATGCAGCAGGAGTGGACGACGTTCCAGGAGGATTACAACGACGAAATCCAGGAACAAATCGACTTCCGCTACCACATGTATAGACATTTTCCCCACCGCACCCCTTCTGATGATGATGACTCTTAGGGACTGTACTGGTTAAAATAAAAGTTGCTGTAATAAAACTTCCTATGAATAAAGCTTTATTTCCCGCATTCTTTGCCTTCTTTTGCAAAAGCCAGCGTAACAAAAAGAAAAAAAAAAGAGCTTAAAAAAGAAAAAAGGCACACGCTCAATAAAAAGCCAAAATCCAAAATTGCGAGAAAAAAGAGATAAAACCGTGAGAAAAAGGCAGGATTAAGATAAGACAACCACCAACAAAATTTCGACTACCGAACAAAAGTCGAACACAAAGAGAAATAACCCGACCAACCAACAAGAGTCGGATAACCACCACAAAAAGTCAAAAGCAAAAATCTTCAGCAACCAATGGAGCTGGATGAACACCAACGAAATCCCCGGCACAGCCGGGATGACCACTCTAGAAAGGTCTAACCACAATTACCAAAACACAGAAGTTACTCCCCAGAGAACCGGCGCATGGTCAGAATCAGTAAGCCGCCACCACGGCCAAAGGATCAGCTACCGTGAAATGGAGCATCCGGAGGCTTAACCACCAGATGGGGGTGTGTACTCATCAGGCCTTACAGAAGAGGGCTTATCGGACGAGGGTTCATACTCGTCAAACACCAGATGAGGGTGTATACTCATCAGGCCTTACAAAAGAGGGCTTACCGGGCGAGGGTTCATACTCGTCAAACCAGATGGGGGTTCATACTCATCAGCCGAAGGGGTTAGCTACCGCATCAAAGGAGCATCCCAGAGGCGCACAACACAACATCTCCCCAGAAGATCACCCGCCGCAAAGACGGAGTATCTGAAGGGAAACCGGGCAAGAGGGTCAACTCCTTTACCCTCCAGTCGATCACCTCGGCACAGAAGGCCAGCAGTCGACTGGTCAGGTAAAGGGGGGGCAGCTGTAGACCCCAAATCTTGCCCGGCCTCCAAATAAAGTCAGAAAGCTTCCTATTTGAAGACGGCTGAAGCCTAACAAGCCATTAGGAGAGACTATTAGGCCCCCGTACTAAGATAGGAAGGTTTTTTGGCCCGAAAATAAAGTTTCTCGCCCTGAAGGGACGAGACCGCCGTCTGGAAGGACCAGACCGCCGTCTCGTCTCAACGCCAGGACGAGACCGCCGTCTCGATTGTCCAGACGGCGGTCTCGTCACCTGCAAAAGTCGAGACGGCGGTCTGGGTTTTCCAGACGGCGCTCTCGATTCCCGCCAAGTCGAGACGGCGGTCTGGATTATCCAGACGGCGGTCTCGACCCTCTATCATGAACGAGACGGCGGTCTGGATTTTCCAGACGGCGGTATCGACCCTGTCAGAGGAGACGACGGTCTCGACCTGTCATGCGCAAAAAACTATAAATAGGGGTCCTCCCCTCCTCATTTCCACACAGAAACAACATAGTTCTCCCTTCTCTCTAGACTTTCTCTCTCTAAGAATCCCTCCGAGGCATTTTCGGAGTTTCTGAGTGTCTCTAGGCATAAACTGAGCGTTCTAAATCTTCTTTAGAATCCCTCCGAGGCATTTCCGGAGTTTCTGAGAGTTGTAGAGTGAAGGGTTGCCAAAACGCACCCTCTCTTTAAAAGAAATATAAAAGCTTGCTTTGGAGGTGCATATTCTCCCTCTCTATCTTCATTACCGCCATTTAAATTACGCAATAGAAACTAGGGTCATGTAGTCATAAATTTAAATACCGCATAATAAAAGGGTAAAAGCGTAATTTTCCAGTTTAATTATTTATCAAAAATAGCCGGCCTATCATAGGGAACCCGAAAGGGGCGTCGTAACGGAACTAACACTTCCTTTACACGTAACTAACTCCCTTACCCAACTCTGGTTCTAATGACCAAAGTTGGTTTTCGAAAACCAACGCCTTTTTTAAACCCCTTTTCCGATGTTTATGGTAAAAATATCGGTGGCGACTCCATAGAACCCAAAATAAATAAGTCCTTGAGTTAGCCCGGTTATCGGACAACTCAAGGACACTTTTCGAAAACCTCGCCCCTAGGTTAGCCCGGTTATCGGACAACCTAAGGACGTTGTAACCACCAATAAAAAAATGCGAAAATCAAGAGGGTCGAAAAAACCATCGCGTCGCTCCGACCGCCTCCCTTTTTGATCGACATATATATATATATATATATATATATATATATATATATATATATATATATATATATATATATATATATATATATAATTTTACATCAAAATATATTCAAATAATCGAGAGTTTAGATAGCCGTTAGGTGGAACCGCTATCATATGTTCACTTTTCAGAGCGGTTAACATCTTAACCGCTCTTCAATGTGAACATATGATAGCGGTTCCACGTTAACCGCAATCAAAAGTCTTGATTATTTGAAAAAGTGATCGATCATTTGAAATTGTAATTGATCATTTGAAAAATTATATATTCTAAAATATAATTTATTTTAATTTCTATAATATATATATAAATGAAAATAAGTTATATTGTGGAATATATATTTTATATTATAGTAATTAATATAAATTATATTTTAGAATATATATATATATATAATTTTACATCAAAATATATTCAAATAATCGAGACTTTAGATATCGGTTAACGCTGAACCGCTTATCATATTTTCACTTTTAAGAGCGGTTAACATTTTAACCGCTCTTAAATGTGAAGATATGATAGCGGTTCCACGTTAACCGCTATCTAAAGTCTCGATTATTTGAAAATATGATCGATCATTTGGAAAAATAATCGATCATTTGAAAAATTATATATTCTAAAATATAATTTATTTTAATTTCTATAATAAATATATAAATGAAAATAAGTTATATTGTGGAATATATATTTTATATTATAGTAATTAATATAAATTATATTTTAGAATATAGATATATATATATATATATATATATATATATATATATATATAATTTTACATCAAAATATATTCATATAATCGAGACTTTAGATAGCGGTTAAGGTGGAACCGCTATCATATGTTCACTTTTAAGAGCGGTTAACATTTTCACCGCTCTTAAATGTGAAGATATGATAGCGGTTCCACGTTAACCGCTATCTAAAGTCTCGATTATTTGAAAAAAGTGATCGATCATTTGGAAAAATAATCGATCATTTGAAAAATTATATATTCTAAAATATAATTTATTTTATTTTCTATAATATATATATATATATATATATATATATATATATATATATATATATAATTTTACATCAAAATATATTCAAATAATCGAGACTTTAGATAGCGATTAAGGTGGAACCGCTATCATATGTTCACTTTTAAGAGCGGTTAACATCTTACCCGCTCTTAAATGTGAACATATGATAGCGATTCCACGTTAACCGCTATCTAAAGTCTCGATTATTTGAAAAAGCGATCGATCATTTGAAATAGTAATCGATCATTTGAAAAATTATATATTCTAAAATATAATTTATTTTAATTTCTATAATATATATATATATATATATATATAATTTTACATCAAAATATATTCAAATAATCGAAACTTTAGATAGCGAGTTAACGCGGAACCGCTATCATACGTTCACTTTAAAGAGCGGTTGCATCTTAACCGCTCTTAAATGTGAAGATATGATAACGTTTCCACGTTAACCGCTATCTAAAGTCTCGATTGTTTGAAAAAGTGATCGATCTTTTGGAAAAGTAATCGATCATTTGAAAAATTATATATTCTAAAATATAATTTATTTTAATTTCTATAATATATATATATATATATATAAATGAAAATAAGTTATATTGTGGAATATATATTTTATATTATAGTAATTAATATAAATTATATTTTAGAATATATATATATATATATATATAATTTTACATCAAAATATATTCAAATAATCGAGACTTTAGATAGCGATTAAGGTGGAACCGCTATCATATGTTCACTTTTAAGACCGGTTAACATTTTATCCGCTCTTAAATGTGAAGTTATGATAGCGGTTCCACGTTAACCGCTATCTAAAGTCACGATTATTTGGAAAAGTGATCGATCATTTGGAAAAATAATCCATCATTTGAAAAATTATATATTCTAAAATATAATTTATTTTAATTTCTATAATATGATATATATATATATATATAAATGAAAATAAGTTATATTTTGGAATATGTATTTTATATTATAGTAATTAATATAAATTATATTTTAGAATATATATATATATATATATATATATATATATATATATAATTTTACATCAAAATATATTCAAATAATCGAGACTTTAGATAGCGGTTAAGGTGGAACCGCTATCATATGTTCACTTTTCAGAGCGGTTAACATCTTAACCGCTCTTCAATGTGAACATATGATAGCGGTTCCACGTTAACCGCTATCAAAAGTCTCGATTATTTGAAAAAGTGATCGATCATTTGAAATTATAATCGATCATTTGAAAAATTATATATTCTAAAATATAATTTATTTTAATTTCTATTATATATATATATATATATATATAAATGAAAAAGAGTTATATTGTGGAATCTATATTTTATATTATAGTAATTAATATAAATTATATTTTAGAATATATATATATATATATATATATATATATATATATATATATATAATTTTACATCAAAATATATTCAAATAATCGAGACTTTAAATATCGGTTAGCGCGGAACCGCTATCATATTTTCACTTTTAAAAGCGGTTAACATTTTAACCACTCTTAAATGTGAAGATATGATAGCGGTTCCACGTTAACCGCTATCTAAAGTCTCGATTATTTGAAAAAGTGATCAGCTCATTTGGAAAAATAATCGATCATTTGAAAAATTATATATTCTAAAATATAATTTATTTTAATTTCTATAATAAATATATAAATGAAAATAAGTTATATTGTGGAATATATATTTTATATTATAGTAATTAATATAAATTATATTTTAGAATATATATATATATATATATATATAATTTTACATCGAAATATATTCAAATAATCGAGATTTTAGATAGCGGTTAAGGTGGAACCGCTATCATATGTTCACTTTTAAGAGCGGTTAACATTTTAACCGCTCTTAAATGTGAAGATATGATAGCGGTTCCACGTTAACCGCTATCTAAAGTCTCGATTATTTGAAAAAGTGATCGATCATTTAGAAAAATAAGCGATCATTTGAAAAATTATATATTCTACAATATAATTTATTTTAATTTCTATAATATATATATATATATATATATATATATATATAAATGAAAATAAGTTATATTGTGGAATATATATTTTATATTATAGTAATTAATATAAAATATATTTTAGAGTATATATATATATATGTTATATTGTGGAATATATATTTTATATTATAGTAATTAATATAAAATATATTTTAGAGTATATATATATATATATATATATATATATATATATAATTTTAAATCAAAATATATTCAAATAATCGAGACTTTAGATAGCGGTTAAGGTGGAGCCAGCTATCATATGTTCAATTTTAAGAGCGGTTAACATCTTAACCATTCTTAAATGTGAAGAAATGATAGCGGTTCCTCGTTAACCGCTATTTAAAGTCTCGATTGTTTGAAAAAGTGATCATTCATTTGAAATAGTAATCAATCTTTTAAAAATTATATATTCTATAATATATATAAATGAAAATAAGTTATATTGTGGAATATATATTTTATATTATAGTAATTAATATAAATTACATTTTAGAATATATATATATATATATATATATATATATATATATATTTACATCAAAATATATTCAAATAATCGAGACTTTAGATAGCGGTTAAGGTGGAACCGCTATCATATGTTCACTTTTAAGAGCGGTTAACATCTTAACAGCTCTTAAATGTGAAGATATGATAGCGGTTCCACGTTAACCGCTATTTAAAGTCTCGATTATTTGAAAAAGTGATCGATCATTTGGAAAAATAAATGATCATTTGAAAAATTATATATTCTATAATATAATTTATTTTAATTTCTATATATATATATATATATATATATATTATCTTACATCAAAATATATTCAAATAATCGAGAATTTAGATAGCGTTTAAGGTGGAACCGCTATCATATGTTCACTTTTAAGAGCGGTTAACGGTTTAACCGCTCTTAAGCTGTGAAGATATGATAGCGGTTCCACGTTAACCGCTATCTAAAGTCTCGATTATTTGAAAAAGTGATCGATCATTTGGAAAAGTAATCGATCATTTGAAAAGTTATATATTCTAAAATATAATTTATTTTAATTTCTATAATATATATATATATATATATATATATATGTATATAAATGAAAATAAGTTATATTAATTGTGGAATATATATTTTATAATATAGTAATTAATATAAATTAAAATAAATTATATTTTAGAATATATAACTTTTCAAATGATCGATTACTTTTCCAAATGATCGATCACTTTTTCAAATAATCGAGACTTTAGATAGCGGTTAACGTGGAATCGCTATCATATGTTCACATTTAAGAGCGGTTAAGATGTTAACCGCTCTTAAAAGTGAACATATGATAAGCTGTTCCACCTTAACCGCTATCTAAAGTCTCGATTATTTGAATATATTTTGATGTAAAATTATATATATATATATATATATATATATATATATATATATAAATGAAAATAAGTTATATTGTGGAATATATATTTTACTATAATATAAAATATATATTCCACAATATAACTTATTTTCATTTATATATATATATATATATATATATATTTTAGAAATTAAAATAAATTATATTTTAGAATATATAATTTTTCAAATAATCGATTATTTTTCCAAATGATCAATCATCTGTTTCAAATAATCGAGACTTTAGATAGCGGTTAACGTGGAACCGCTATCATATGTTCACTTTTAAGGGCGGTTAAGATGTTAACCGCTCTTAAAAGTGAACATATGATAGCGGTTCCATCTTAACCGCTATCTAAAGTTTCGATTATTTTAATATATTTTGATGTAAAATTATATATATATATATATATATATTCTAAAATATAATTTATATTAATTAATATAATATAAAATATATATTCCATAATATAACTTATTTTCATTTATATATATATATATATATATATATATATATATATATTATAGAAATTAAAATAAATTATATTTTAGAATATATAATTTTTCAAATGATCGATTATTTTTCCAAATGATCGATCACTTTTTCAAATAATCGAGACTTTAGATAGCGGTTAACGTGGAACCGCTATCATATCTTCACATTTAAGAGCAGTTAAAATGTTAACCGCTCTTAAAAGTGAACATATGATAGCGGTTCCACCTTAACCGCTATCTAAAGTCTCGATTATTTGAATATATTTTGATGTAAAATTATATATATATATATATATATATATATATAAATGAAAATATAATTTATATTAATTACTATAATATAAAATATATATTCCACAATATAACTTATTTTCATTTATATATATATATATATATATATATATATTATAGAAATTAAAATAAATTATATTTTAGAATATATAATTTTTCAAATGATCGATTACTATTTCAAATGATCGATCACTTTTTCAAATAATCTAGACTTTAGATAGCGGTTAACGTGGAACCGCTTATCATATCTTCACATTTAAGAGCGGTTAAGATGTTAACCGCTGTTAAAAGTGAACATATGATAGCGGTTCCACCTTAACCGCTATCTAAAGTCTCGATTATTTGAATATATTTTGATGTAAAATTATATATATATATATATATATATATATATATATATATATATTCTAAAATATAATTTATATTAATTACTATTATATAAAATATATATTCCACAATATAACTTATTTTCATTTATATATATTATAGAAATTAAAATAAATTATATTTTAGAATATATAATTTTTCAAATGATCGATTACTATTTCCAATCATCGATCACTTTTTCAAATAATCGAGACTTTAGATAGTGGTTAACGTGGAACCGCTATCATATGTTCACATTTAAGAGCGGTTAAGGTTAACCGCTCTTAAAAGTGAACATATGATAGCGGTTCCACCTTAACCGCTATCTAAAGTCTCGATTATTTGAATATATTTTGATGTAAAATTATATATATATATATACATATATTTTTTTTTAAAATAAAATTTATATTAATTACTATAATATAAAATAAATATTCTACAATATAACTTATATTCATTTATATATATATTATAGAAATTAAAATAAATTATATTTTAGAATATATAATTTTTCAAATGATCGATTACTATTTCAAATGATCGATCACTTTTTCAAATAATCGAGACTTTAGATAGCGGTTAACGTGGAACCGCTTATCATATCTTCACATTTAAGAGCAATTAAAATGTTAACCGCTCTTAAAAGTGAACATATGATAGCGGTTCCACCTTAACCGCTCTCTAAAGTCTCGATTATTTGAATATATTTTGATGTAAAATAATATATATATATATATATATATATATATATATTCTAAAATATAATTTATATTAATTACTATAATATAAAATATATATTCCACAATATAACTTTTTTTCATTTATATATATATATATATATATATATATATATTATAGAAATTAAAATAAATTATATTTTAGAATATATAATTTTTCAAATGATCGATTATTTTTCCAAATGATCGATCACTTTTTCAAATAATCGAGACTTTAGATAGCGATTAACGTGGAACCGCTATCATATCTTCACATTTAAGAGCGGTTAAAATGTTAACCGCTCTTAAAAGTTAACATATGATAGCGGTTCCATCTTAACCGCTATCTAAAGTCTCGATTATTTGAATATATTTTGATGTAAAATTTTATATATATATATATATATATATATATATATATATATATTCTAAAATATAATTTATATTAATTACTATAATATAAAATATATATTCCACAATATAACTTATTTTCATATATATATATATATATATATATATATTATAGAAATTAAAATAAATTATATTTTAGAATATATAATTTTTCAAATGATTGATTACTTTTCCAAATGATCGATCACTTTTTCAAATAATCGAGACTTTAGATAGCGGTTAACGTGGAACCACTATCATATCTTCACATTTAAGAGCGGTTAAGATGCAACCGCTGTTAAAAGTGAACATATGATAGCGGTTCCGCGTTAACCGCTATCTAAAGTATCGATTATTTGAATATATTTTGATGTAAAATTATATATATATACATATATATATATATATATATATATATATATATTCTAAAATATAATTTATATTAATTACTATAATATAAAATATATATTAATTAATATAAATTATATTTTAGAATATATATATATATATATATATTATAGAAATTAAAATAAATTATATTATAGAATATCTAATTTTTCAAATGATCGATTATTTTTCCAAATGATCGATCACTTTTTCAAATAATCGAGACTTTAGATAGCGGTTCCACCTTAACCGCTATCTAAAGTCTCGATTATTTGAATATATTTTGATGTAAAATTATATATATTCTAAAATATAATTTATATTAGTTACTATAATATAAAATATATATTCCACAATATAACTTATTTTCATTCATATATATATATATATATATATATATATATATATATATATATATATATAGAAATTAAAATAAATTATATTTTAGAATATATAATTTTTCAAATGATCGATTACTTTTCTAAATGATCGATCACTTTTTCAAATAATCGAGACTTTAGATAGCGGTTAACGTGGAACCGCTATCATATCTTCACATTTATGAGCGGTTAAGATGCAACCGCTCTTAAAAGTGAACATACGATAGCGGTTCCGTGTTAACCTCTATCTAAAGTCTCGATTATTTGAATATATTTTGATGTAAAATTATATATATATATTCTAAAATATAATTTATATTAATTACTATAATATAAAATATATATTCCACAATATAACTTATTTTCATTTATATATATTATAGAAATTAAAATAAATTATATTTTAGAACACATAATTTTTCAAATGATTTATTACTATTTCAAATGATCAATCATTTTTGTAAATAATCGAGACTTTAGATAGCGGTTAACGTGGAACCGCTATCATATGTTCACATTTAAGAGCGGTTAAGATGTTAACCGTTCTTAAAAGTGAACATATGATAGCGGTTCCACCTTAACCGCTATCTAAAGTCTCAATTATTTGAATATATTATGATGTAAAATTATATATATATATATATATATATATATATATATATATTGTAAAATATAATTTATATGAATTACTATAATAGAAAATATATTGTAAAATATAATTTATATGAATTACTATAATAGAAAATATATATTCCACAATATAACTTATTTTCATTTATATATATATATATATTATATAGAAATTAAAATAAATTATATTTTAGAATATATAATTTTTCAAATGATCGATTATTTTTTCCAAATGATCGATCACTTTTTCAAATAATCGAGACTTTAGATAGCGGTTAACGTGGAACCGCTATCATATCTTCACATTTAAGAGCGGTTAAAATGTTAACCGCTCTTAAAAGTGAACATATGATAGCGGTTCCACCTTAACCGCTATCTAAAGTCTCGATTATTTGAATATATTTTGATGTAAAATTATATATATATATATATATATATATATATACATGAAAATATAATTTATATTAATTACTATAATATAAAATATATATTCTAAAATATAATTTATTTTAATTTCTATAATATATATATATATATATATATATATATATATATATATATATATATATATATATACCATGTTGAATATAGAAGAAATAGAGTTTGGGATTAATCTCCCTTGTGTATAAATCACACATAGGGTAGTCTATTTATAGTAGAGAGATACAACTAAAAGAGTAACTGAAAGTAATAGAATAAACAGAAGATATTGTTAGATATTATGGTTAATATCTAACAATATCTTAACAATATTAAATAATATCTAAACAATATCTAACACTCCCCCTCAAGTTGGAGCATACAAATCGTATGTGCCAAGCTTGTTACAAATATAATCAATTCTAGGACCCCGTAAAGATTTAGTAAAAATATCTGCTAACTGATCACTTGAGTTAACAAACTCGGTCTTGATGTCTCCGAGACATAATCTTTTCTCGAATGAAATGACGAGTCAATCTCAATGTGTTTGGTCCTCTCATGAAAGACAGGATTAGAACTAATATGAAGAGCAGCTTGATTGTCACACACAAGTGACATTTGAGTGACATCTCCAAATTATAACTCTCTAAGCAATTGCTTGAGCCAAACAAGTTCACAAGCAGCTGAGGCCATAGCTCTATATTCTGCTTCTGCACTAGATCTTGCCACAACACTTTGTTTCTTACTTTTCCATGAGACCAAGTTACCACCAATGGAGACACAATATCCAGATGTAGATCTTCTATCCGAAGGAGATCCTGCCCAATCAGCATCTGAGTAGCAAACAACTCTTGTATGGTTATTAGAATCATATAACAATCCTTTTCCAGGAGATCCTTTAATATACTTTAAGATACGAATGACTGCATTCCAATGATCATCTCATGGTGTTGGAA
>OY731402.1:19593954-19604166 GCA_963425845.1 Sphenostylis stenocarpa | reverse complement strand
ATTATAGTAATTAATATAAATTATATTTTAGAATATATATATATATATATATATATATATATAAATTTACATCAAAATATATTCAAATAATCGAGACTTTAGATAGCGGTTAACGCGGAACCGCTATCATATGTTCACTTTTAAGAGCGGTTGACATCTTAATCGCTCTTAAATGTGAAGATATGATAGCTGTTCCACGTTAACCGCTATCTAAAGTCTCGATTATTTGAAAAAGTGATCGATCATTTGGAAATAGTAATCGATCATTTGAAAAATTATATATTCTAAAATATAATTTATTTTAATTTCTATAATATATATATATATATATATATATATATATATAAATGAAAATAAGTTATATTGTGGAATATATATTTTATATTATACGTAATTAATATAAATTATATATATATATATATATATATATATATATATATATAATTTTACATCAAAATATATTCAAATAATCGAGACTTTAGATAGCGGTTAAGGTGGAACCGCTATCATATGTTCACTTTTAAGAGCGGTTAACATTTTAACCGCTCTTAAATGTGAAGATATGATAGCGTTCCACGTTAACCGCTATCTAAAGTCTCGATTATTTGAAAAAGTGATCGATCATTTGGAAAATAATCGATCATTTGAAAAATTATATATTCTAAAATATAATTTATTTTAATTTCTATATATATATATATATATATATATATATATATATAAATGAAAATAAGTTATATTGTGGAATATATATTTTATATTATAGTAATTAATATAAATTATATTTTAGAATATATATATATATATATATATATATATATATATATATAATTTTACATCAAAATATATTCAAATAATCGAGACTTTAGATAGCGGTTAAGGTGGAACCGCTTATCATATGTTCACTTTTAAGAGCGGTTAACATCTTAACCGCTCTTAAATGTGAACATATGATAGCGGTTCCACGTTAACCGCTATCTAAAGTCTCGATTATTTGAAAAAGTGATCGATCATTTGAAATAGTAATCGATCATTTGAAAAATTATATATTCTAAAATATAATTTATTTTAATTTCTATAATATATATATATATATATATATATATATATATATATGAAAATAAGTTATATTGTGGAATATATATTTTATATTATAGTAATTAATATAAATTATATTTTAGAATATATATATATATATATATATATATATATATATATAATTTTACATCAAAATATATTCAAATAATCGAGACTTTAGATAGCGGTTAAGGTGGAACCGCTTATCATATGTTCACTTTTAAGAGCGGTTAATATTTTAACCGCTCTTAAATGTGAAGTTATAATAGCGGTTCCACGTTAACCGCTATCTAAAGTCTTGATTATTTGAAAAAGTGATCGATCATTTGGAAAAATAATCGATCATTGGAAAAATTATATATTCTAAAATATAATTTATTTTAATTTCTATAATATATATATATATATATATATATATATAAATGAAAATAAGTTATATTGTGGAATATATATTTTATATTATAGTAATTAATATATATTATATTTTAGATATATATATATATATATATATATATATATACATATAATTTTACATCAAAATATATTCAAATAATCGAGACTTTAGATAGCGGTTAAGGTGGAACCGCTATCATATGTTCACTTTTAAGAGCGGTTAACATCTTAACTGCTCTTAAATGTGAACATATGATAGCGGTTCCACGCTAACCGCTATCTAAAGTCTCGATTATTTAAAAAAGTGATCGATCATTTGGAAAAGTAATCGATAATTTGAAAAATTATATATTCTAAAATATAATTTATTTTAATTTCTATAATATATATATATATATATATATATATATATATACATATATATATATATATAAGTTATATTGTGGAATATATATTTTATATTATAGTAATTAATATAAATTATATTTTACAATATATATATATATATATATATATATAATTTTACATCAAAATATATTCAAATAATCGAGACTTTAGATAGCGGTTAAGGTGGAACCGCTAAGATATGTTCACTTTTAAGAGCGTTTAACATTTTAACCACTCTTAAATGTGAAGATATGATAGCGGTTCCACTTTAACCGCTATCTAAAGTCTCGATTATTTGGAAAAATAATCGATCATTTGAAAAATAATATATATTCTAAAATATAATTTATTTTAATTTCTATAATATATATAAATGAAAATAAGTTATATTGTGGAATATATATTTTATATTATAGTAATTAATATAAATTATATTTTAGATATATATATATATATATATATATATATATATATAGTTTTACATCAAAATATATTCAAATAATCGAGACTTTAGATAGCGGTTAACGCGAACCGCTATCATATGTTCACTTTTAAGAGCGGTGGTATTTTTAACCGCTCTTAAATGTGAAGATATGATAGCGGTTCCACGTTAACCGCTATCTAAAGTCTCGATTATTTGAAAAAGTGATCGATCATTTGGAAAAGTAATCGATCATTTGTAAAATTATATATTCTAAAATATAATTTATTTTAATTTCTATAATATATATTTATATATATATATATATATATATATATATATAAATGAAAATAAGTTATATTGTGGAATATATATTTTATATTATAGTAATTAATATAAATTATATTTTAGAATATATATATATATATATATATATATATATAATTTTACATCAAAATATATTCAAATAATCGAGACTTTAGATAGCGGTTAACGCGGAATCGCTATCTTATGTTCACTTTTAAGAGCTGTTGCATCTTAACCGCTCTTAAATGTGAAGATATGATAGTGGTTCCACGTTAACCGCTATCTAAAGTCTCGATTATTTGAAAAAGTGATCGATCATTTGGAAAAGTAATCGATCATTTGAAAAATTATATATTCTAAAATATAATTTATTTTAATTTCTATAATATATATATATATATATATATATATATATATAAATGAAAATAAGTTATATTGTGGAATATATATTTTATATTATAGTAATTAATATAAATTATATTTTAGAATATATATATATATATATATATATATATAATTTTACATCAAAATATATTCAATTAATCAAGACTTTAGATAGCGGTTAACGCTGAACCGCTATCTTATGTTCACTTTTAAGAGCGGTTGCATCTTAACCGCTCTTAAATGTGAAGATATGATACTTTTTCCACGTTAACCGCTATCTAAAGTCTTGATTATTTGAAAAAGTGATCGATCATTTGGAAAAGTAATCGATCATTTGAAAAATTATATATTCTAAAATATAATTTTTTTTAATTTCTATAATATATATATATATATATATATAAATGAAAATAAGTTATATTGTGGAATATATATTTTATATTATAGTAATTAACATAAATTATATTTTAGAATATATATATATATATATATATATATATAATTTTACATCAAAATATATTCAAATAATCGAGACTTTGGATAGCGGTTAAGGTGGAACCGCAATGATATGTTCACTTTTAAGAGCGGTTAACATTTTAACCACTCTTAAATGTGAAGATACGATAGCGGTTCTGTTAGGATCGAGCGCTTACCACTAGGCCAAAAGCTATAGCCTTTAGTCAGAGCGCAACTCTTTTTACTTTAACAGCCCAAGCGCCACGATTCAATTGTGACTCGGCCTACCTGACCTTCGTCACAGGACAATTGATGCTACCTGCAACAATGATACTTGCTCTAGCTGTTTATTTACATTTGCAGATTCTGCAATCCTGTCTCTATAGAACATGTTTTCATTAAAAGTAACATTTCTACTTCTGATAATTTTCTTGTTTTGGTCATCCCAAAACCTGTAGCCAAACATGTCAGATCCATAACCAATGAAATAACAACGTTTTGCCTTAGGGTCCAATTTATCTCTACTATTAGAGTCTAACATAACATATGAAGCACAACCAAAAACTTTCAGATGTGAAAGATTTACCTCTTTTCCAGACCATACTTCTTCAGGTAACTTATAGTCTAAAGGAACTGATGGTCCTCTGTTTATGAGATAGGCTGCTGTGCTTATTGCATCTGCCCAAAATACCTTGGGTAATCCTGACTGGATTCTCATACATCTTGCTCTCTCATTCAAGGTTCTGTTCATTCTTTCCGCCACACCGTTTTGTTCCGGTGTTCCTGGAACTGTCTTGATCATTCCGATCCCATTCTCCGAACAAAACTCCTTGAATTGACTACTGTCATATTCTCCACCATTATCGGACTTCAAACATTTGACCTTTAAACCTGTTTGAGTCTCAACCTCCTTTTTCCACCTTTTAAACACAGAAAATACATCGGATTTATTTTTAAGAAAATAAACCCATACCTTTCTTGTAGAGTCATCAATGAAGGTTACATAATATTGTGAACCTCCAAGGGATTTCACTGAAGCTGGCCCCCAAACATCTCGTATGCACTAGTTCTAGTCTTTCAACTTTAGACGACTTACTTGTTTTGGAGAAGCTAACCTTTTCTCGCTTTCCAAAGATACAATGTTCGCAAGGTCCAACGTCAACATGCTTCACGTTAGGTATTTTACCTTTTGATATCATGAGCTTCATTCCTTTCTCACTCATATGCCCAAGCCTCGATGCCATAAGGAGGAATTGTTGCCAACTTCTGCAACCGATATCATATCCTCATCTCGCAATCATGTAGAGAGATCCTTGCTTCTTTCCACGAGCAACAACAAGATTACCTTTCATTACCTTCCAATGTCCATCTCCAAAAGTGGTGTAATGTCCCTCATCATCCAACTGCCCTATAGATATTAAGTTTCTCTTTAAGGTTGAAATATGTCCGACATTATTCAAAGTCCACACGTTTCCATTAGAGGTTCCGATGTTAATATCACCTCTTCCTATGATATCAAGAGATTTTCCATCTGCAAGGTAGACCTTCCCAAACTTTCCAGAAACATAGTTAGATAATAGTTCTAAGGAAGGTGTAGTATGAAATGACGCACCTGAGTCCATAATCCATGAGTCAATAGAATTATCTAAACTACATAACGAGTGCATCTTCAACTTCATCGATTCTTGCATTTGTCGATTGATCATCATCTTGCTTCTTGTTGTTGTTGTTGTCCTTCTTTGGAGCCCTACACTCGATTTGAAAAGTGGCCCTTTTTCCGACAATTCCAACAAGTGATATCATTCGGACTTTTGCTTGTGATCTCCCTCCGGATTTTGATCTGCCTCGGCCTTGATTACGACCTTTCGGCGACTTCTTCCTCTAGTTTCAGCACTCAATGTCGAACTCGAATTAGAACCGAAAGATTCTACTTGAATTTTTCCTGCGAACATCTTCGCTTAAGATCAAGTCACGGATGTTATCAAGCTTCAACTTGTTATTGCTTGCAGAATTACTTACTGCAGTAACAGTTGCACCCCAACTTTCCGGTAGAGATGATAATAAAATTAATGCTTTCACCTCATCATCAAATATTATCTGCACTGATGTCAACTGCGCAATAATTGCATTAAATTCACTAATATGATTAGTAACCGAGTTACCTTCACCCATTTTGAGGTTGACTAGCCTGCGAATCAAATGCACTTTATTGGCTGCAGAGGGCTTCTCATACATATTTGACAATGCCTGCATCAAATCTACGGTTGTCTTCTCGTTCATTCCTTTCTCACTCATATGCCCAAGCCTCTGATGCCATAAGGAGGAATTGATGCTACCTGCAACAATCTCCCCCTCAGCAATTGTCCTACAAGGTATCCCACTCTTGGATTGTGACTTGGCCCACCCGGCCTCTGCCACGGGACAATTGTGCAACCTGCAACAATCTCCCCCTCAACAATTGCCCACCAGGAATCGAACTCGTGACCTTGGCTCTGATACCAATTGTTAGGATCGAGCGCTTACCACTAGGCCAAAAGCTATAGCCTTTAGTCAGAGCGCAACTCTTTTTACTTTAACAGCCCAAGCGCCACGATTCAATTGTGACTCGGCCCACCCGACCTTCGTCACAGGACAATTGATGCTACCTGCAACAGGTTCCACGTTAACCGCTATCTAAAGTCTCGATTATTTGGAAAAATAATCGATCATTTGAAAAATTATATATTCTAAAATATAATTTATTTTAATTTCTATAATATATATAAGTGAAAATAAGTTATATTGTGGAATATATATTTTATATTATAGTAATTAATATAAATTATATTTTAGAATATATATATATATATATATATATATATATATATATATAAATTTACTTCAAAATATATTCAAATAATCGAGACTTTATATAGCGGTTAACGCTGAACCGCTTATCATATGTTCACTTTTAAGAGCGGTTAACATCTTAATCGCTCTTAAATGTGAAGATATGATAGCGGTTCCACGTTAACCGCTATCTAAAGTCTCGATTATTTGAAAAAGTGATCGATCATTTGAAATAATAATCGATCATTTGAAAAATTATATATTCTAAAATATAATTTATTTTAATTTCTATAATATATATATATATATATATATATATATAAATGAAAATAAGTTATATTGTGGAATATATATTTTATATTATAGTAATTAATATAAATTATATTTTAGAATATATATATATATATATATATATATATATATATATAATTTTACATCAAAATATATTCAAATAATCGAGACTTTAGATAGCGGTTAAGGTGGAACCGCTTATCATATGTTCACTTTTAAGAGCGGTTAATATTTTAACGGCTCTTAAATGTGAAGTTATAATAGCGGTTCCACGTTAACCACTATCTAAAGTCTTGATTATTTGAAAAAGTGATCGATCATTTGGAAAAATAATCGATCATTGGAAAAATTATATATTCTAAAATATAATTTATTTTAATTTCTATAATATATATATATATATATATATATATATATATAAATGAAAATAAGTTATATTGTGGAATATATATTTTATATTATAGTAATTAATATAAATTATATTTTAGAATATATATATATATATATATATATATATACACATATAATTTTACATCAAAATATATTCAAATAATCGAGACTTTAGATAGCGGTTAAGGTGGAACCGCTATCATATGTTCACTTTTAAGAGCGGTTAACATCTTAACCGCTCTTAAATGTGAACATTTGATAGCTGTTCCACGCTAACCGCTATCTAAAGTCTCGATTATTTGAAAAAGTGATCGATCATTTGGAAAAGTAATCGATAATTTGAAAAATTATATATTCTAAAATATAATTTATTTTAATTTCTATAATATATATATATATATATATATATATATATAAGTTATATTGTGGAATATATATTTTATATTATAGTAATTAATATAAATTATATTTTAGAATATATATATATATATATATATATATATAATTTTACATCAAAATATATTCAAATAATCGAGACTTTAGATAGCGGTTAAGGTGGAACCGCTATCATATGTTCACTTTTAAGAGCTGTTAATATTTTAACGGCTCTTAAATGTGAAGTTATAATAGTGGTTCCACGTTAACCGCTATCTAAAGTCTTGATTATTTGAAAAAGTGATCGATCATTTGGAAAAATAATCGATCATTGGAAAAATTATATATTCTAAAATATAATTTATTTTAATTTCTATAATATATATATATATATATATATATATATATAAATGAAAATAAGTTAAATTGTGGAATATATATTTTATATTATAGTAATTAATATAAATTATATTTTAGAATATATATATATATATATATATATATATAATTTACATCAAAATATATTCAAATAATCGAGACTTTAGATAGCGGTTAAGGTGGAACCGCTATCATATGTTCACTTTTAAGAGCGGTTGCATCTTAACCGCTCTTAAATATGAAGATATGATAGCTGTTCCACGTTAACCACTATCTAAAGTCTCGATTATTTGAAAAAGTGATCGATCATTTGGAAAAGTAATCGATCATTTGAAAAATTATATATTCTAAAAAATAATTTATTTTAATTTCTATAATATATATATATATATATATATATATATTATATTACATCAAAATATATTCAAATAATCGAGACTTTAGATAGCGGTTAATATTTTAACCGCTCTTAAATGTGAAGATATGATAGCGGTTCCACGTTAACCGTTATCTAAAGTCTCGATTATTTGAAAAAGTAATCGATCATTTGGAAAAATAATCGATCATTTGAAAAATTATATATTCTAAAATATAATTTATTTTAATTTCTATATAATATATATATATATATATATATATATATATTCTAAAATATAACTTATATTAATTACTATAATATAAAATATATATTCCACAATATAACTTATTTTAATTTATATATATATATATATATATATATATATTATATATATATAAGTTATATTATGGAATATATATTTTATATTATAGTAATTAATATAAGTTATATTTTAGAATATATATAATTTTCCATCAAAATATATTCAAATAATCGAGACTTTAGATAGCGGTTAACGTGGAATCGCTATCATATGTTCACATATAAGAGCGGTTAAGATGTTAACCGCTCTTAAATGCTGAACATATGATAGCGGTTCCACGTTAACCGCTATCTAAAGTCTCGATTATTTGAAAAAGTGATCGATCATTTGGAAAAATAATCGATCATTTGAAAAATTATATATTCTAAAATATAATTTATTTTAATTTCTATATATATATATATATATATATATATATATATATATATAAATGAAAATAAGTTATATTGTGGAATATATATTTTATATTATAGTTATTAATATAAATTATATTTTAGAATATATATATATATATATATATATATATATAATTTTACATCAAAATATATTCAAATAATCGAGACTTTAGATAGCGGTTAAGGTGGAACCGCTATCATATGTTCACTTTTAAGAGCGGTTAACATCTTAACCGCTCTTAAATGTGAACATATGATAGCGGTTCCACGTTAACCGCTATCTAAAGTCTCGATTATTTGAAAAAGTGATCGATCATTTGAAATAGTAATCGATCATTTGAAAAATTATATATTCTAAAATATAATTTATTTTAATTTCTATAATATATATATATATATATATATATATATATATATATATATATATATATATATATGAAAATAAGTTATATTGTGGAATATATATTTTATATTATAGTAATAAATATAAATTATATTTAAATATATATATATATATATATATATATATATATAATTTTACATAAAAATATATTCAAATAATCGAGACTTTACATAGCGGTTAAGGTGGAACCGCTATCATATGTTCACTTTTAAGAGCGGTTAACATCTTAACCGCTCTTAAATGTGAACATATGATAGCGGTTCCATGTTAACCGCTATCTAAATTCTCGATTAATGGAAAAAGTGATCTATCATTTGAAATATTAATCGATCATTTGAAAAATTATATATTCTAAAATATAATTTATTTTAATTTCTATAATATATATATATATATATATATATATATTATATATATATATAAATGAAAATAAGTTATATTGTGGAATATATATTTTATATTATAGTAATTAATATAAATTATATATAAATGAAAATAAGTTATATTGTGGAATATATATTTTATATTATAGTAATTAATATAAATTATATTTTAGAATAAATATATATATATATATATATATATTTAATTTTACATCAAAATATATTCAAATAATCGAGACTTTAGATAGCGGTTAAGCGTGTAACCGCTATCATATGTTCACTTTTAAGAGCGGTTGCATCTTTACCGCTCTTAAATGTGAAGATATGATAAGCGGTTCCACGTGAACCGTTATCTAAAGTCTCGATTATTTGAAAGAGTGATCGATCATTTGAAAAATTATATATTCTAAAATATAATTTATTTTAATTTCTATAATATATATATATATATATATATATATATATATAGATAGATAGATATATAGATATATATAAAAGAAAATAAGTTATATTGTGGAATATATATTTTATATTATAGTTATTAATATAAATTATATTTTAGAATATATATATATATATATATATATATATATATATATATATATAATTTTACATCAAAATATATTCAAATAATCGAGACTTTAGATAGCGGTTAAGGTGGAAC
>OY731402.1:19561815-19593854 GCA_963425845.1 Sphenostylis stenocarpa | reverse complement strand
GGATAAGAGCTTCACAAGGTTAGCCGGCATCAACATCAATCAGGAGCCAAAGCTCCATCCTTAGAAGAAGAATTGAATTGCCCAAAGAAGTCGACTAATTCCCTGGTGGATCACCAAAAAGCTTCATCCTTACAGACCACCCCAAAAGAAAGAAAAAGCTGCGTGTATAAAAGAAACTAAAAAGTAAAAGGCACATGCATTATCCCATAAAAAGCCAAATTTAAAATCGCGATAAAAAAGAGATAAATCATAGAAAAAGGCGACATTAAAATCCTAACTTTTAGGTAAACGGAATGCCCATTCCCCAACGAAATAAGAGCATCGTATAACCTGACTCACACCAGGATACCTAACAAGGAGTCAAAACTCTAGGGGGCAAACCAAAATCAGATCCCTGGAAGGCAATCAATACCAGTGGATCATCAAAAAGAGAAAAATCATCCTCGATGAGCCTACGAAAGGCAAATTTCAGACTCACATCCCCAGAATGGGATATCTAGCCTATTCAAAGGCAAAAGCAGTGCAAGCACGAAACCTTCAAAGGCACCAATCAACAAATCCTCAAATGGATATCCGCCTACTCAAGAGGCACCATCAAAACCAACAAACCCTTAGTAAATTCACTGCCTACTTGTAGGCATTTTACAAAGAATCCCCAAGTAATCAACAAGCTTGGATGACTATCAAGAAAAGCCAAAAAATCAAAGAAATCTCGCGATATGCCGGTAAGACTTTACCTGAGAAAGTCAAAAACATTTACTAAAACAAAGATCACTCCCCATGGAGTCGACACATATTAGCGAGAAGCAGGAAGCCGCCACCACCGATGGAGTCCTATGAAGTGGATTTGCACCCGGTGACCGAGGACGGGGGCTCCATGCCCGTCCCGACCGACGCATGAGCTAGAGCGACGACGCCACCACGACGACCGGTCCGATACGGGGAAGTGGGCGCACCCCTGGCACCAGGAATGGGGGCGTTCATACCCATCGACTTTGCTGCATGACAGCCGAGGAGCAGCGTCAACCAGATCCTCATGACGATGGAGCTACACCGATCGAGATGAGGGGTTTACTACTCGATACCGGTCGACAATGGTGGGCTGGAACTGCTGACCGGCTTATACGGAGGGGTTCACACCTCATCGAGGTCCCGTACGATGGCTACTGGCCGAGCCCGATCGGGGTTTAACACTCATCAGCCAGAATGTCGGCACGCAAGAAGCATCCTGAGGTTCTACCACTTGTTAGGCGAGGGACGGCTACCAAGAAGGAGCATCCGGAGCCACAAGCGATCGGATGGGGGTTTATACTCATCAGCAGGGTCGGCTACACGACAAGAAGGAGCATCCCGAAGGTTCACACCATTGTTGCGTCCAAAGGGGTCGACTACGCATGAAGGAGCATCCCAGAGGGCACACACACACATTTTTCGTCTAGAGGGTCGGCTGCGCATGAAGATGGAGCATCCTAAGGGCCGGCCGGGCAAGAGGGTTAACTCCTTCACCCTCCAGCCAATCTCTTTTGGCATAACGGGCCCAGCAGTCTGGCTAGTCGGGTGAAGGGTCCGAGCTGGATGACCCCGTCTTGCTCGCGACCTCGAAAATAAAGCGCGAGAAGACTTTCGATTCGAAGATGGGCAAGGCCTAAAAGGTCCCCAGGATAGCCCGATGGGCCCGGCATTAGGGTAGGAAGGATTTTTGTGCGGAAATAAGAAATTCCACCCGGAAGGCCGAGACCGCCGGTCCTCACCATCGGCATGTGGTCGAGACCACCGTCGCCGCACTTGGCCGATGGTGATCACCGCTCATCGGTTGGCAGACGACCTTCTCGCTTACATTTGCCCGAGGGTAAGGCCCGCCGTCCGTCTGGTCGGAACGGCATGGTCCCAGACGGCTCAGGCACTGAATCCCTATACAAAAAGGGGCGTGACCTCATCCTTTTCACGATATTCTTCCACTTTCCTTTTGCAACTCTCCCCCAAATTCTTCTCCCTGCGGGATCCCTCCCGTGAAGGCATTTCCCCAATGTTCTTAGTATTCTTAGAGAGCGTTTTACATAGTGTTGCGAGGAAAGAACAACCAACATTGTAGAGCGGACTATCTAAAGTCTCGATTATTTGAAAAAGTGATTGATCATTTGGAAAATTAATCGATCATGTCAAAAATTATATATTCTAAAATATAATTTATTTTAATTTCTATAATATATATATATATATATATATATATATATATATATATATAAATGAAAATAAGTTATTTTGTGGAATATATATTTTATATTATACTAATTAATATAAATTATATTTTAGAATATATATATATATATATATATATATATATAATTTTACATCAAAATATATTCAAATAATCGAGACTTTAGATAGCGGTTAAGGTGGAACCGCTATCATATGTTCACTTTTAAGAGCGGTTAACATCTTAACCGCTCTTAAATGTGAACATATGATAGCGATTCCACGTTAACCGCTAAGTCTCGATTATTTGAAAAAGTGATCGATCATTTGAAATAGTAATCGATCATTTGAAAAATTATATATTCTAAAATATAATTTATTTTAATTTCTATAATATATATATATATAAATGAAAAGAAGTTATATTGTGGAATATATATTTTATATTATAGTAATTAATATATATTATATTTTAGATATATATATATATATATATATATAATTTTACATCAAAATATATTCAAATAATCGAGAATTTAGATAGCGGTTAACGTGGAACCGCTATCATATGTTCACTTTTAAGAGCGGTTGCATCTTAACCGCTCTTAAATATGAAGATATGATAGCGTTTCCACGTTAACCGCTATCTAAAGTCTCGATTATTTGAAAAAGTGATCGATCATTTGAAATAGTAATTGATTATTTGAAAAATTATATATTCTAAAATATAATTTATTTTTATTTCTATAATATATATATATATATAAATGAAAATAAGTTATATTGTGGAATATATTTTATATTATAGTAATTAATATAAATAATATTTTAGAATATATATATATATATATATATATATATATAACTTTACATCATAATATATTCAAATAATCGAGACTTTAGATAGCGGTTAAGGTGAAACCGCTATCATATGTTCACTTTTAAGAGCGGTTAACATTTTAATCGCTCTTAAATGTGAAGATATGATAGCGGTTCCACGTCAACCGCTATCTAAAGTCTCGATTATTTGAAAAAGTGATCGATCATTTGGAAAAATAATCGAACATTTGAAAAATTATAAATTCTAAAATATAATTTATTTTAATTTCTATAATATATATATATACATATATCTATATTCTAAAATTTAATTTATATTAATTACTAAAATATATATATATATATATATATATATATATATAAATGAAAATAAGTTATATTGTGGAATATATATTTTATATTATAGTAATTAATATAAATTATATTTTAGAATATAGTATATATATATATATATATATATGTAATTTTACATCAAAACATATTCAAATAATCGAGACTTTAGAGAGCGGTTAACGCGGAACCGCTATCATATGTTCACTTTTAATAGCGGTTGCATTTTAACCGCTCTTAAATGTGAAGATATGATAGCGGTTCCACGTTAATCGCAATCTAAAGTCTCGATTATTTGAAAAAGTGATTGATCATTTGGAAAAATAATCGATCATTTGAAAAATTATAAATTCTAAAATATAATTTATTTTAATTTCTATAATATATATATATATATATATATATATATATATTCTAAAATATAATTTATATTAATTACTATAATATAAAATATATATTCCACAATATAAAATATAATTTATTTTCATTTATATATATTATAGAAATTAATATAAATTATATTTTAGAATATATATATATATATGTATATATATATATATATATATATATATGTATGTATATATATATATATATATATATATATATATACACATATATATATGTATATATATATATATATACATACATATATATATATATACATACATATATATATATATATATATATATATATATATATATATATATATATATATATATTATATATATATATGTATATATATATGTATATATATATATATACATATATATATATATATGTATGTATATATATATATATACATATATATATATATGTATATACATATATATATATGTATGTATATATATATATATATATATATACATATATATATATATATGTATATATATATATATATATATATATATATATAATTTTACATCAAAATATATTCAAATAATCGAGACTTTAGATAGCGGTTAAGGTGGAGCCGCTATCATATGTTCACTTTTATGAGCGGTTAACATCTTAACCTTCTTAAATGTGAACATATGAGAGCGGTTCCATGTTAACCACTATCTAAAGTCTCGATTATTTGAAAAAGTGATCGATCATTTGAAATAGTAATCGATCATTTGAAAAATTATATAGTCTAAAATATAATTTATTTTAATTTCTATAATATATATAAATGAAAATAAGTTATATTGTGGAATATATATTTTATATTATTGTAATTAATATAAATTATATTTTAGAATATATATATATATATATATATATGTAATTTTACATCAAAATATATTCAAATAATCGAGACTTTAGATAGCGGTTAACGCGGAACCGCTATCATATGTTCACTTTTAAGAGCGGTTGCATTTTAACCGCTCTTAAATGTGAAGATATGATAGCGGTTCCACGTTAACCGCTATCTAAAGTCTCGATTATTTGAAAAAGTGATCGATCATTTAGAAAAATAATCGATCATTTGAAAATTTATATATTTTAAAATATAATTTATTTTAGTTTCTATAATATATATATATATATATATATATATATATATATATAAATGAGAATAAGTTACATTGTGGAATATATATTTTATATTATAGTAATTAATATAAATTATATTTTAGAATATATATATATATATATATATATATAATTTTACATCAAAATATATTCAAATAATCGAGACTTTAGATAGCGGTTAAGGTGGAACCGCTATGATATGTTCACTTTTCACAGCGGTTAACATTTTAACCACTCTTAAATGTGAAGATATGATAGCGGTTCCACGTTAACCGCTATCTAAAGTCTCGATTATTTGAAAAAATGATCGATCATTTGGAAAAATAATCAATCATTTGAAAAATTATATATTCTAAAATATAATTTATTTTAATTTCTATAATATATATATAAATGAAAATAAGTTATATGGTGGAATATATATTTTATATTATAGTAATTAATATAAATTATATTTTAGCATATATATATATATATATATATATATAATTTTACATCAAAATATATTCAAATAATCGAGACTTTAGATAGCGGTTAAGGTGGAACCGCTATTATATTTTCACTTTTAAGAGCGGTTAACATTTTAACCGCTCTTAAATGTGAAGATATGATAGCGGTTCCACGTTAACCGCTATCTAAAGTCTCGATTATTTGAAAAGTGATCGATCATTTAGAAAAATAATCGATCATTTGGAAAATTATATATTCTAAAATATAATTTATTTTAATTTCTATAATATATATATATATATATATATTTGAAAATAAGTTATATTGTGGAATATATATTTTATATTTTAGTAATTAATATTATATATATATATATATATATATATATATATATATATACATATATATATATAATCTTACATCAAAATATATTCAAATAATCGAGACTTTAGATAACGGTTAAGGTGGAACCGCTATCATATGTTCACTTTTAAGAGCGGTTAACATCTTAACCGCTCTTAAATGTGAACATATGATAGCGATTCCACGTTACCGCTATCTAAAGTCTCGATTATTTGAAAAAGTGATCGATCATTTGAAATAGTAATCGATCATTTGAAAAATTATATATTCTAAAATATAATTTATTTTAATTTCTATAATATATATATAAATGAAAATAAGTTATATTGTGGAATATATATTTTATATTATAGTAAATAATATAAATTATATTTTAGAATATATATACATATATATATATATATATATATATATATAATTTTACATCAAAATATATTCAAATAATCGAGACTTTAGATAGCGGTTAACGCGGAACCGCTATCATATGTTCACTTTTAAGAGCGGTTGTATCTTAACCGCTCTTAAATGTGAAGATATGATAGCGGTTCCACGTTAAACGCTATCTAAAGTCTCGATTATTTGAAAAAGTGATCGATCATTTGGAAAAATAATCGATCATTTGAAAAATTATATATTCTACAATATAATTTATTTTAATTTCTATAATATATATACATATATATATATATATATATTCTAAAATATAATTTATATTAATTACAATAATATAAAATATATATTCCACAATATAACTTATTTTCATTTATATATATATATATATATATATATATATATAATTTTACATCAAAATATATTCAAATAATCGAGACTTTAGATAGCGCTTAAGGTGGAACCGCTATCATATGTTCACTTTTAAGAGCGGTTAACATCTTAACCGCTCTTAAATGTGAATATATGATAGCGATTCCACGTTAACCGCTATCTAATGTCTCGATTATTTGAAAAAGTGATCGATCTTTTGAAATAGTAATCGATCATTTGAAAAATTATATATTCTAAAATATAATTTATTTTAATTTCTATAATATATATATATATATATATATAAATGAAAAAAAGTTATATTGTGGAATATATATTTTATATTATAGTAATTATATAAATTATATTTTAGAATATATATATATATATATATATATATATATATATATATATATATATAATTTTACATCAAAATATATTCAAATAATCGAGACTTTAGATAGTGGTTAAGGTGGAACCGCTATCATATGTTCACTTTTAAGAGCGGTTAACATTTTAACCGCTCTTAAATGTGAAGATATGATAGCGGTTCCACGTTAACCGCTATCTAAAGTCTCGATTATTTGCAAAAGTGATCGATCATTTGGAAAAATAATCGATCATTTGGAAAATTATATATTCTAAAATATAATTTATTTTAATTTCTATAATATATATATATATATATATATATATATATTTGAAAATAAGTTATATTGTGGAATATATATTTTATATTTTAGTAATTAATATATATTATATTTTAGAATATATATATATAATTTTACATCAAAATATATTCAAATAATCGAGACTTTAGATAACGGTTAAGGTGGAACCGCTATCATATGTTCACTTTTAAGAGCGGCTAACATCTTAACCGCTCTTAAATGTGAACATATGATAGCGATTCCACGTTAACCGCTATCTAAAGTCTCGATTATTTGAAAAAGTGATCGATCATTTGAAATAGTAATCAATCATTTGAAAAATTATATATTCTAAAATATAATTTATTTTAATTTCTATAATATATATATATAAATGAAAATAAGTTATATTGTGGAATATATATTTTATATTATAGTAATTAATATAAATTATATTTTAGAATATATATATATATATACATATATATATATATATATACATATATATATATATATATACATATATATATATATATACATATATATATATATACATATATATATATATATATATACATATATATATATATACATATATATATATATATATATATACATATATATATATATATATACATATATATATATATATGTATATATAATTTTACATCAAAATATATTCAAATAATCGAGACTTTAGATAGCGGTTAACGCGGAACCGCTATCATATGTTCACTTTTAAGAGCGGTTGTATCTTAATCGCTCTTAAATGTGAAGATATGATAGCGGTTCCACGTGAACCGCTATCTAAAGTCTCGATTATTTGAAAAAGTGATCCATAATTTGGAAAAGTAATCGATCATTTGAAAAATTATATATTCTAAAATATAATTTATTTTAATTTCTATAATATATATATATATATATATATATATATATATTCTAAAATATATAACTTATATTAATTACTATAATATAAAATATATATTCCACAATATATATAAATGAAAATAAGTTCTATTGTGGAATATATATTTTATATTATAGTAATTAATATAAGTTATATTTTAGAATATATATATATATATATATATAATTTTACATCAAAATATATTCAAATAATCGAGACTTTTGATAGCGGTTAATGTGGAATCGCTATCATATGCTCACATATAAGACCGGTTAACATGTTAACCGCTCTTAAAAGTGAACATATGATAGCGGTTCCACGTTAACCGCTATCTAAAGTCTCGATTATTTTAAAAAGTAATCGATCATTTGGAAAAATAATCGATCATTTAAAAAATTATATATTCTACAATATAATTTATTTTAATTTCTATAATATATATATATATATATATATATATATGAAAATAAGTTATATTGTGGAATATATATTTTATATTATAGTAATTAATATAAATTATATTTTAGAATATATATATATATATATATATATAATTTTACATCAAAATATATTCAAATAATCAAGACTTTAGATAGCGGTTAAGGTCGAACCGCTATCATATGTTCACTTTTAAGAGCGGTTGCATCTTAACCGCTCTTAAATGTGAACATATGATAGCGATTCCACGTTAACCGCTATCTAAAGTCTCGATTATTTGAAAAAGTGATCGATCATTTGAAATAGTAATCGATCATTTGAAAAATTATATATTCTAAAATATAATTTATTTTAATTTCTATAATATATATATAAATGAAAAAAAGTTATATTGTGGAATATATATTTTATATTATAGTAATTAATATAAATTATATTTTAGAATATATATATATATATATATATATATATATAATTTTACATCAAAATATATTCAAATAATCGAGACTTTAGATAGCGGTCAAGGTGGAACCGCTATCATATGTTCACTTTTAAGAGCGGTTAACATTTTAACCGCTCTTCAATGTGAAGATATGATAGCGGTTCCATGTAACCGCTATCTAAAGTCTCGATTATTTACAAAAGTGATCGATCATTTGGAAAAATAATCGATCATTAGAAAAATTATATATTCTAAAATATAATTTATTTTAATTTCTATAATATATATATATATATATATATATATATATATATATATATATATATATGAAAATAAGTTATATTGTGGAATATATATTTTATATTATAGTAATTAATATAAATTATATTTAAATATATATATATATATATATATATATATATATAATTTTACATCAAAATATATTCAAATAATAGAGACTTTACATAGCGGTTAAGGTGGAACCGCTATCATATGTTCACTTTTAGGAGCGGTTAACATCTTAACCACTCTTAAATGCGAACATATGATAGCGGTTCCATGTTAACCGCTATCTAAATTCTCGATTATTTGAAAAAGTGATCGATCATTTGAAATATTAATCGATCATTTGAAAAATTATATATTCTAAAATATAATTTATTTTAATTTCTATAATATATATATATATAAATGAAAATAAATTATATTGTGGAATATATATTTTATATTATAGTAATTAATATAAATTATATTTTAGAATATATATATATATATATATATATATGTAATTTTACATCAAAATATATTCAAATAATCGAGATTTTAGATAGCGGTTAACGCGGAACCGCTATCATATGTTCACTTTTAAGAGCGGTTGCATCTTAACCGCTCTTAAATGTGAAGATATGATAGCTGTTCCACGTTAACCGCTATCTAAAGTCTCGATTATTTGAAAAAGTGATCGATAATTTGAAAAATTATATATTCTAAAATATAATTTATTTTAATTTCTATAATATATATATATATATATAAATGAAAATAAGTTATATTGTGGAATATATATTTTATATTATATTAATTAATATAAATTATATTTTAGAATATATATATATATATATAATTTTACATCAAAATATATTTAAATAATCAAGACTTTAGATAGCGGTTAAGGTGGAACCGTTATCATATGTTCACTTTTAAGATCGGTTATGTGAAGATATGATAGCGGTTCCACGTTAACCGCTATCTAAAGTCTCGATTATTTGAAAAAGTGATCGATCATTTGGAAAAATAATCGATCATTTGAAAAATTAAATATTCTAAAATATAAGTTATTTTTATTTCTATATATATATATATATATATATATATATATATATATATATATAATTTACATCAAATATATTCAAATAACCGAGACTTTAGATAGCGGTTAAGGTGGAACCGCTATCATATGTTCACTTTTAAGAGCGGTTGCATCTTAACCGCACTTAAATGTGATGATATGATAGCGGTTCCACGTTAACCGCTATCTACAAGTCTCGATTATTTGAAAAAGTGATCGATCATTTGGAAAAGTAATGGATCATTTGAAAAATTATATATTCTAAAATATAATTTATTTTAATTTCTATAATATATATATATATATATAAATGAAAATAAGTTATATTGTGGAATATATATTTTATATTATAGTAATTAATATAAATTATATTTTAGAATATATATATATATATATATATATATATATAATTTTACATCAAAATATATTCAAATAATCGAGACTTTAGATAGCGGTTAAGGTGGAACAGCTTATCATATGTTCACTTTTAAGATAGGTTAACATTTTAACCGGTCTTAAATGTGAAGATATGATAGCGGTTCCACGTTAACCGCTATCTAAAGTCTCGATTATTTGAAAAAGTGATCGATCTCATTTGGAAAAATAATCGATCATTTGAAAAATTAAATATTCTAAAATATAATTTATTTTAATTTCTATATATATATATATATATATATATATATATATAAATGAAAATAAGTTATATTGTGGAATATATATTTTATATTATAGTAATTAATATAAATTATATTTTAGAATATATATATATATATATATATATATATATATATAATTTTACATCAAAATATATTCAAATAATCGAGACTTTAGATAGCGCTTAAGGTGGAACCGCTATCATATGTTCACTTTTAAGAGCGGTTAACATCTTAACCGCTCTTAAATGTGAATATATGATAGCGATTCCACGTTAACCGCTATCTAATGTCTCAATTATTTGAAAAAGTGATCGATCTTTTGAAATAGTAATCGATCATTTGAAAAATTATATATTCTAAAATATAATTTATTTTAATTTCTATAATATATATATATATATATATATATATAAATGAAAAAAAATTATATTGTGGAATATATATTTTATATTATAGTAATTATATAAATTATATTTTAGAATATATATATATATATATATATATATATATATAATTTTACATCAAAATATATTCAAATAATCGAGACTTTAGATAGTGGTTAAGGTGGAACCGCTATCATATGTTCACTTTTAAGAGCGGTTAACATTTTAACCGCTCTTAAATGTGAAGATATGATAGCGGTTCCACGTTAACCGCTATCTAAAGTCTCGATTATTTGCAAAAGTGATCGATCATTTGGAAAAATAATCGATCATTTGGAAAATTATATATTCTAAAATATAATTTATTTTAATTTCTATAATATATATATATATATATATATATATATTTGAAAATAAGTTATATTGTGGAATATATATTTTATATTTTAGTAATTAATATATATTATATTTTAGAATATATATATATATATTTTACATCAAAATATATTCAAAAAATCGAGACTTTAGATAACGGTTAAGGTGGAACCGCTATCATATGTTCACTTTTAAGAACGGTTAACATCTTAACCGCTCTTAAATGTGAACATATGATAGCGATTCCACGTTAACCGCTATCTAAAGTCTCGATTATTTGAAAAAGTGATCGATCATTTGAAATAGTAATCGATCATTTGAAAAATTATATATTCTAAAATATAATTTATTTTAATTTCTATAATATATATATATAAATGAAAATAAGTTATATTGTGGAATATATATTTTATATTATAGTAATTAATATAAATTATATTTTAGAATATATATATATATATATATATATATATATATATATATATATATATATATATACATATATATATATATACATATATATATATATATATATATATATATATATATATATATATATAATTTTACATCAAAATATATTCAAATAATCGAGACTTTAGATAGCGGTTAACGCGGAACCGCTATCATATGTTCACTTTTAAGAGCGGTTGTATCTTAACCGCTCTTAAATGTGAAGATATGATAGCGGTTCCACGTGAACCGCTATCTAAAGTCTCGATTATTTGAAAAAGTGATCCATAATTTGGAAAAGTAATCGATCATTTGAAAAATTATATATTCTAAAATATAATTTATTTTAATTTCTATAATATATATATATATATATATATATATATATATATATTCTAAAATATATAACTTATATTAATTACTATAATATAAAATATATATTCCACAATATATATAAATGAAAATAAGTTCTATTGTGGAATATATATTTTATATTATAGTAATTAATATAAGTTATATTTTAGAATATATATATATATATATAATTTTACATCAAAATATATTCAAATAATCGAGACTTTTGATAGCGGTTAACGTGGAATCGCTATCATATGCTCACATATAAGACCGGTTAACATGTTAACCGCTCTTAAAAGTGAACATATGATAGCGGTTCCACGTTAACCGCTATCTAAAGTCTCGATTATTTTAAAAAGTAATCGATCATTTGGAAAAATAATCGATCATTTAAAAAATTATATATTCTACAATATAATTTATTTTAATTTCTATAATATATATATATATATATATATGAAAATAAGTTATATTGTGGAATATATATTTTATATTATAGTAATTAATATAAATTATATTTTAGAATATATATATATATATATATATATATATATATATATAATTTTACATCAAAATATATTCAAATAATCAAGACTTTAGATAGCGGTTAAGGTCGAACCGCTTATCATATGTTCACTTTTAAGAGCGGTTGCATCTTAACCGCTCTTAAATGTGAACATATGATAGCGATTCCACGTTAACCGCTATCTAAAGTCTCGATTATTTGAAAAAGTGATCGATCATTTGAAATAGTAATCGATCATTTAAAAAATTATATATTCTAAAATATAATTTATTTTAATTTCTATAATATATATATAAATGAAAAAAAGTTATATTGTGGAATATATATTTTATATTATAGTAATTAATATAAATTATATTTTAGAATATATATATATATATATATATATATATATATATATATATATATATATATATATATATAATTTTACATCAAAATATATTCAAATAATCGAGACTTTAGATAGCGGTCAAGGTGGAACCGCTATCTAAAGTCTCGATTATTTACAAAAGTGATCGATCATTTGGAAAAATAATCGATCATTTGAAAAATTATATATTCTAAAATATAATTTATTTTAATTTCTATAATATATATATATATATATATGAAAATAAGTTATATTGTGGAATATATATTTTATATTATAGTAATTAATATAAATTATATTTAAATATATATATATATATATATATATATATATAATTTTACATCAAAATATATTCAAATAATAGAGACTTTACATAGCGGTTAAGGTGGAACCGCTATCATATGTTCACTTTTAGGAGCGGTTAACATCTTAACCACTCTTAAATGCGAACATATGATAGCGGTTCCATGTTAACCGCTATCTAAATTCTCGATTATTTGAAAAAGTGATCGATCATTTGAAATATTAATCGATCATTTGAAAAATTATATATTCTAAAATATAATTTATTTTAATTTCTATAATATATATATATATAAATGAAAATAAATTATATTGTGGAATATATATTTTATATTATAGTAATTGATATAAATTATATTTTAGAATATATATATATATATGTAATTTTACATCAAAATATATTCAAATAATCGAGATTTTAGATACTGGTTAACGCGGAACCGCTATCATATGTTCACTTTTAAGAGCGGTTGCATCTTAACCGCTCTTAAATGTGAAGATATGATAGCTGTTCCACGTTAACCGCTATCTAAAGTCTCGATTATTTGAAAAAGTGATCGATCATTTGGAAAAATAATCGATCATTTGAAAAATTAAATATTCTAAAATATAAGTTATTTTTATTTCTATATATATATATATATATATATATATATATATATATATATATATAAATGAAAATAAGTTAAATTGTGGAATATATATTTTATATTATAGTAATTAATATATTCCACAATTTAACTTATTTTCATTATATATATATATATATATATATATATATATATATATAATTTACATCAAATATATTCAAATAACCGAGACTTTAGATAGCGGTTAAGGTGGAACCGCTATCATATGTTCACTTTTAAGAGCGGTAGCATCTTAACCGCACTTAAATGTGAAGATATGATAGCGGTTCCACGTTAACCGCTATCTACAGTCTCGATTATTTGAAAAAGTGATCGATCATTTGGAAAAGTAATGGATCATTTGAAAAATTATATATTCTAAAATATAATTTATTTTAATTTCTATAATATATATATATATATACATATACATATATATATATATATATATAAATGAAAATAAGTTATATTGTGGAATATATATTTTATATTATAGTAATTAATATAAATTATATTTTAGAATATATATATATATATATATATATATATATATATAATTTTACATCAAAATATATTCAAATAATCGAGACTTTAGATAGCGGTTAAGGTGGAACAGTTATCATATGTTCACTTTTAAGATAGGTTAACATTTTAACCGGTCTTAAATGTGAAGATATGATAGCGGTTCCACGTTAACCGCTATCTAAAGTCTCGATTATTTGAAAAAGTGATCGATCTCATTTGGAAAAATAATCGATCATTTGAAAAATTAAATATTCTAAAATATAATTTATTTTAATTTCTATATATATATATATATATATATAAATGAAAATAAGTTATATTGTGGAATATATATTTTATATTATAGTAATTAATATAAATTATATTTTAGAATATATATATATATATATATATATATATATATAATTTTACATCAAAATATATTCAAATAATCGAGACTTTAGATAGCGGTTAAGGTGGAACAGTTATCATATGTTCACTTTTAAGATAGGTTAACATTTTAACCGGTCTTAAATGTGAAGATATGATAGCGGTTCCACGTTAACCGCTATCTAAAGTCTCGATTATTTGAAAAAGTGATCGATCATTTGGAAAAATAATCGATAATTTGAAAAATTAAATATTCTAAAATATAATTTATTTTAATTTCTATATATATATATATATATATATATATATATCAATGAAAATAAGTTAAATTGTGGAGTATATATTTTATATTATAGTAATTAATATAAATTATATTTTAGAATATATATATATATAATTTTACATCAAATATATTCAAATAATCGAGACTTTAGATATCGGTTAAGGTGGAACCGCTATCATATGTTCACTTTTAAGAGCGGTTGCATCTTAACCGCTCTTAAATGTGAAGATATGATAGCGGTTCCACGTTAACCGCTATCTAAAGTTTCGATTATTTGAAAAAGTGATCGATCATTTGGAAAAGTAATGGATCATTTCAAAAATTATATATTCTAAAATATAATTTATTTTAATTTCTATAATATATATATATATATATATATAAATATATATAAATGAAAATAAGTTATATTGTGGAATATATATTTTATATTATAGTAATTAATATAAATTATATTTTAGAATATATATATATATATATATATATATATATATATAATTTTACATCAAAATATATTCAAATAATCGAGACTTTAGATAGCGGTTAACATTTTAACCGCTCTTAAATGTGAAGATATGATAGCGGTTCCATGTTAACCGTTATCTAAAGTCTCGATTATTTGAAAAAGTAATCGATCATTTGGAAAAATAATCGATCATTTGAAAAATTATATATTCTAAAATATAATTTATTTTAATTTCTATAATATATATATATATATATAAATGAAAATAAGTTATATTGTGGAATATATATTTTATATTATAGTAATTAATATAAATTATATTTAAAAAAACATATATATATATATATATATATATATATAATTTTATATCAAAATATATTCAAATAATCGAGACTTTACATAGCGGTTAAGGTGGAACCGCTATCATATGTTCACTTTTAAGAGCGGTTAACATCTTAACCGCTCTTAAATGTGAACATATGATAGCGGTTCCACGTTAACCGCTATCTAAAGTCTCAATTATTTGAAAATGTGATCGATCATTTGAAATAGTAATCGATCATTTGAAAAATTATATATTCTAAAATATAATTTATTTTAATTTCTATAATATATATATAAATTAAAATAAGTTATATTGTGGAATATATATTTTATATTATAGTAATTAATATAAATTATATTTTAGTATATATATAATATATATATATATATATATATATATATATATATATATATATGATTTAGGGTTGAAATTGAAAGAGTATGGACTTAACAATTTTAATTGTCACATTTAGAAATTATTGTTTTCTTTTATGCATTGAGTGTGAGTACATTAAAAGTTTATTATGTGTATAAATTAACAAGAAACATATGATGGTTAATATGGCTTTGAGTGATGTTGGAGTCTTAAGGGTTGTGGGTTCAAATCTTGATTAGAGTAAAAAGGAAAAAACAAAGATAATTTTTTTTGTAATGTAATCCGCTGGGCGCATCAGAAATGCGCTGAGCGGATTATGTTTGAAATCTCTATTCCAATGCGGCATGTAATCCGCTGAGCGGATTGTGGTTTGAAATTTTATTACTTGGGGCCTATAATCCGCTGGGCGCATAAGAAATGCGCCCAGCGGATTATTAGGTGAAATGTTTGACCTTATAAAGAAAGAGTGTCATTCTGCAACCGTAAGTTCATCGTTTCTCTCTTTCTCTCAAAATTTTTCCTTACCTTCAAACTTGATTTTGAGGGGAAAATCTTGATTTTCTGGAGAAGCTCCAAGAGGTAAGTTGGTTTATCTCAATCTCCTCTACATTTCTACCGTTTTATTTTTCAAAACAGTGCATTTTCTATTTTTATCCTCACTTGAATGAGCTTGAATGGAAGTAGGAAGAGTGTTATTGTAGGTTTTACACCTAAGATACTAGAATAATGTTTAAAATTGAGGATTAGAAGTGGTTAAACTAAAAACTTTAAGAGTCCTAATTCGTAGGTACTATTCATTGAATTTTTGGGACTTGTGTGAACAGACTTAGAAATTGGTATCTTCATGAAAGTTGTAGCTCTTTAAGTTGTCGAAATTTAGAAACTGATTTCACATTAAACGGATATTTATAGCTTAAGTTATGCCCATTTTACTATCAAGTGTTCTAGCTGTGACGTTAAGAGGTAGCCCTGTTTCAACAGCCTAGGTTTTTGAATTACTGAGATTGATACGTGTGAAATTAGGACTTGATTCCTCATAAAAGTTGTAGGAAATTATATCCCTGAAATTTAGAAATTTATTTCATGTTAATATCTTATGTGTAGCAAGAGTTATAATCCAATTACCAAGGCATGTTCAGAGTGTTATTGTAGTTGAGCCTAGTTGGAAACAACCACTAAAAACTGAAAACTGCATCTATTCTATAGGGTATTTGAATTTATTTACTTTATCAATATTGTAGGTAATTAAGTTATTGAAATTTTGGCTCAAATCTCATGCAAAAACAGCTTATATAACTCTAGAAAATTTCGAAATACTGAACCTTGTCCATGGTTGTTATTAAGATTCTTTCTACTCTAAGTGCCTACAAAATAGGACAATTTTCTAAGTTAATTGTAAGCTGAATGTGAGCTTAAAATATTATTAGAAATGGATTAGTAATACAAAGTGAATTTAAATTCTCATGAGATAGAATTATAGAAATATAAGATTCTAACTAGCATTTTATTACGTATATAGATTTTGCTGAAACACAACATTAAGCTTTGAAAGCAATAAGTGTGAACGTATCGGGTAAGGGGTAGGATAACTTTTATAATTCACTTTTGCTTGAAATAACATTGAGAAGAAGTCCCTTTACTTCTAAGCTAATTAGAAATTTATTTGGAATTATTTGAATGTTAATTCTATTTTTATGAATTTTTAAAGTTTTAAGATTATGTGAATTTTATGGCTTCTAAATGGAGCAACTTGAGTGTATGGAACCTTATATGATTATAAGGTATCCATGAATGTTGTTTGAATCGATTGTTTAATCATTAGTAATTTTATATGATTTATTGATGAATTTAGATTGAGAATTAGCCTATTTCTATGTTTAGTATTATGATAATTGCTTTAAATTGATTATTGAGATATATTGTATGTATGTTATGAAGCATGATAAGTAGAAAATTATTGTGGAATGTTTTTGTTAAGATGGATTAGCATGTAGAATTGCATTGTATAAGTTGGTGGAACGGAGGAAAGGTGTGAGAAATGAACTATGTGAGAAAGAAAACTATTTTTTTGATATATTAAATTGAATTTTATAATTTAATTATGAAGTGAATTTTTATATTTTTATTTAATTAATAAATATTTTTCAAAAGTATTGGAATAATTTTGATCTAGGAGAAAACAAGTAATTGTAAGTGAAAATGAATTTTTAATAATTTTGAGGAAATTATTTGCAATTATTATTTAAGAAAAATAAATTAAAATTGAGAAAATTATAATTTTGAGTGATGATGAATATGATGAGGTGGAAGGATGGTTTGGTGAAAAGTAGAAGTGTTCTGGGCTGTTTTTGGTTATTTTGCAGGTGTTAAAATTTTTTGGGAATGTCCGATTTACAGGGGAAACTCTGTCAGATTTTTCTTAAGAAATAACCTAGTATTATTTTGAAGAAGTTAAGATGTGACTTAAGTATAATGAGGTGAAACAAATTTGAAAGAGCGTGAAGAAGTTATGATAAGTCATGCATCATGTTCATGAGTCAGAGATTGAGTGTATGAGGAGGATATAGAAAATCAGGGTCGGTTCCATGCTAACCTCGGGGATGATTGAGTGTGATCAAGCTCATATGTGGCTCAGGCTCGCTACCTAAGCTGTGAGACTCTCACTACCAAGCTTGATTATCCTGACTAAAGCCCCAGGGTTTCTCATGATCAATTGAGCTGGACAAATAATTATGAGTATACTACCGCGAGGCGGTGAGAGGTTCCAGTGAAACTCCTGATCCTTCTCGAAAAGAAAAAAAAACAAAACAAAAAGAGAAAAGAGAAAGTGGTTTTGGGATCCCCATGGTCTTGCATACTAGGATGTGTCCTAGAAAAGATTAGTGCATACATTGCATTCATAATATCATATCATTTGTGTGCTGATTACTAGTATGTTTGTATGTGTAATTTCTAATTAACTCAATGTTATTTGCATGCTCTAAGTGAATATAAAGTTGTCTTACCCTTTCTGTGCATGTATTGTTATTATGAAATGTTTGTATAGGTGACGTTGAACACAACTCATCCCCGGTATCATCTCCAAGTAAAGTTTAAATACGATCACTGCAAGTACTAATTAGAGGACTTGATCGGACACCACTACAGTGCTACAAGAGATACTTCATTTTAGTGGACGTACGAAATATATCTCCTCTTTAGTTAGGTTGTATAGTTAGTTTGTCTAGTTAGTTTGTTTGCTCTGGTCTTGTGAACCCTTGTTAGGTGTATTTTGGGATGACTTTGTGTATATTTACTATCTAGTTATACTTGATACTTATGAATGATATGTATATTAATCACTAAGTGTATGTTCTAATTATTGTGTACCTTACTTCTACAAGAGTGTATTGGTAATCAAATACTAAGAGGAACCAATAATAATTCATAAATCATAATAAAGTAAATGTTGGTATTAAAGGTGTCACACCAAGCATCGAGAACGACCCTAGTCATTAGGTGTTCTTTTTCCAATCTTAGGGGTTGTAAATCCAATGATTATTAGATATTACTCCTCGGGGCTAGCCCGACCCCCGAGCATCTTTAGGGCACATATTTTCTTTTTAATTATAAAGAATGTTATTCTTACTATCTGCTTCTCTTCTTGTTATTTATGTCTAAACCTTATAATAACCATGTTTAAGAAAACGTTTTCAAAAGTGCGTCAATATAATCAAATTGCGCCATTGACCAAAATAAAAATCTAATTCATCACCACTGATTGACTAGAAGCACAAAATAAAGTCTTACCTCGTCATAAATAAAATCGTGTTTCGCCAATATTGTGCAAACAAAAAAGAAAATCAAAAGAAGCTCATAGAAGCTAAAGGCCAAAAAGAAAAGGCAAGATACCCGGTAGGAAACCCATTAAGGGGGCTACACAAAAGTTAGGGTAAACTTGCTAGGAGACCCGAACAACAATAAAGGGTAGTCTAGGCAAAAATTAGGGTTATAAAATAAAGTCTACTAGGATTCCCAAAACATGAAAAGAGGAAACCTAGACAAAAGTTAGGACATAGCACAATATCCTAGGCTAAAAATCCAAAGGTCAGACTAGGAAAATCAATCAGTCATAGCAAGCGCCATAGAATAAGACGTCATTCCATAAACAAAACATTTGTCTAAACTAGCCTAAACACTCTAACCAACTTTGGCTAGCCGTGCTTACAAAAACCATTTTTTGTCAAAATAAAACAATTCTAAAACACAAGCCCTTGAATTAAATATCCTCTTCCTTCTTTTCTCTTGACCCTTACCACTACGACATTCTAGTAATTAGTAGGAAAATTTGGAGATAGTAATCAATAGGAGGATTGGCATCCCCAAGAAAAGGGAGGGGCGCACTGACATGACAAGTCGCTCTACAATCAACACAATCATTCTTCGGTCATGGTAAAATCAAGATGGCAAAATCGGTACAACCTATCATGTCGACGAAAGCACATAATAACATAAGCATGTCAGAAGCAAAAGCACATTTGATTAATCCTTTTAAAATATTAATTGAAATAGCATTATAGGATGCATATCACAAACATTGCATGCATATGATAGGGTCTTATCTCTCAAAAAAAAAAAAAGAGAAAGAAAAAATGAAAATAAAAAGAATAATGTCTACTAGGAGATTCTTAGGCAAAAGTTAGGGTAGCCTGCTAGATCAAAAACCCGCAAAGGGCGGTCTAGGCAAAAGTTAGGGCATTCATAAAAAAAGGAAAAAAGCCCGCTAAGATATCCTAGGCAAAAATTAAGGCAGCCTGCTAGATCGAAAACCCCAAAATGGCGGTCTAGGCAAAAGTTAGGGCTAAACCTAAAGAGAGGGGTCCATCAGCATGGTCATAAAGCATAACAGGAGAAATCGGTCACTTTTCTAGATGCATCTCATAAAAGAATATATTGTATTTAGGGCATCCACGTATAAGTAGTCGCATAAAACGACTTTGTCAAGATAAAAAATGAAGAAAAATAAAAATTACTTCAGATAAATAACAAAAAATGAAAAGCATTCATGCATATAAGGAGACTAGCTCCATGTTTGTGATTGAAAACAGGAAACACCCAGGATAAATCTTCGCATCGCATAAAGCTCCCCCTCAAGAAAATAGAGCAAGTCATCAATCAAGCGACTTAGCAGAATAAGAGCTTCCAGAAGTCAAAGCTCCAATCGCTATCCTTCTACCCAATAAAGGGAGGGCACAATCAACAACGAAAAAGCCGACGGAAAGGCTTAGTCACCCTCAAGAGGATCCCTGCCTACTCTGAAGGCAAAACAAAAATACTCTTCATGGCTTAGCATTACCACTACATCGAGCACACTCACCCAAAGTATCCTCCACACTCCCCAATGGAGAATAAAGGCTTCAAGAGCCCATCATCATCAATAGTCAAAAGAGTCCAATCTCCATACCAACAAGGGCTCAACAAAAAGAGGAAAAAAGAAGAAAACCCTTGCATCCCTAGCGGATATCCAAAATAAAGGGCCACAATAGAGAAGGCCGAATAAAAATCCCCAAGTGGATCTCCCTAGAAAAGTATACAAAAAGAAGGAATCAAAATTCCCCATCCCTCAATAGGATAAGAGCTTCACAAGGTTAGCTCGCATCAACATCAATCAAGGAGCCAAAACTCCATCCTTAGAAAAGAAAAATTGAATCCCCCAAGAAGTCGACTAATTCCCTGGTGGATCACCAAAAAGCTTCATCCTTAGCAGACCACCCCCAAAAGAAAGAAAAAGCCTGCGTGTATAAAAGAAACTAAAAAGTAAAAAGGCACATGCATTATCCCCATAAAAAGCCAGATTTCAAAATCGCGATAAAAAAGAGATAAATCATAGAAAAAGGCGACATTAAAATCCTAACTTTTAGGTAAACAGAATGCCCATTCCCCAACGAAATAAGAGCATCGTATAACCAACTCACACCAGTACCTAACAAGGAGTCAAAACTCCAGGGGGCAAACCAAAATCAGATCCCCGGGAAGGCAATCAATACCAGTGGATCATCAAAAAGAGAAAAATCATCCTCAGTGAGCCTACGACAAAGGCAAATTTCAGACTCACATCCCCAGAATGGGATATCAGCCTATTCAAAGGCAAAACAGTGCAAGCACGAAACCTTCAAAGGCACCATCAACAAATCCTCAAATGGATATCCGCCTACTCAAGAGGCACCATCAAAACCAACAAACCCTTAGTAAATTCCTGCCTACTTCAGAGGCATTTTACAAAGAATCCCCAGTAATCAACAAGCTGGATGACTATCAAGAAAAGCCAAAAAATCAAAGAATCTCCGGCACACCGGAAGACTTTACCAGAAAGTCAAAAACATTTACTAAAACAAAGATCACTCCCCATGGAGTCGACACATGAGCTAGAGCAGTAAGCCGCCACCACCAGTAGTCCTATGAAGTGGATTGCACCAACCAGATGGGGGGCTTCATACCCATCAACCAGCGCATGAGCTAGAGCAGTAAGCCGCCACCACCACCAGTCCTACGAAGTGGACTGCACCAGCCAGATGGGGGGTTCATACCCATCAACCTGCGCATGAGCCAGAGCAGTAAGTCGCAACCAGTCCTACAATGATGGACTACACCAGTCAGATGAGGGGTTTATACTCATCCAGTCCTACAATGGTGGACTGCAAACTCTACCAGCCAGATGAGGGGTTCATACTCATCCAGTCCCACAATGATGGACTGCACCAACCGGATGGGGGTTTATACTCATCAACCGAGGGGTCGGCTACTGCAAGAAGCATCCTGAGGTTCTACCACTTGTTAGCTGAGGGATCGGCTACCGCAAGAAGGAGCATCCCGAAGCTACAAGCAATCGGATGGGGGTTTATACTCATCAACCGAGGGGTCAGCTACCGCAAGAAGGAGCATCCCAGAGGTTCACACCATTGTTCGTCCAAAGGGGTCGACTACCGCATGAAGGAGCATCCCGGAGGCACACACACATTTTTCGTCTAGAGGGTCGGCTACCGCAAGATGGAGCATCCTAAGGACAGCCGGGCAAGAGGGTTAACTCCTTCACCCTCCAACCAATCTCTTTTGGCATAATGGGCCAACAGTCGGCTAGTCAGGTGAAGGGGGGCCAGCTGTAGACCCCAAATCTTGCCCGACCTCAAAATAAAGAGCAGAAGACTTTCGATTCGAAGATGGGCAAGGCCTAAAAGGTCCCTAGGATAGACCAATGGGCCCTATATTAGGGTAGGAAGGATTTTTGTACGGAAAAAATAAGAAATTCCACCTAGAAGGCCGAGACCGCCGTCTCACCATCGGCATAGGGCGAGACCACCGTCTCGCCACTTGCCAATGGTGAGATCACCATCTCGTTTGGCAAGACAGCCTTCTCGCCATTTGCCAAGGGTAAGACTGTTGTCCCGTTTGGCGAGACGATGGTCCCGACCTGACAGACACGAATCCCTATAAAAGGGGGCGCGACCTCATCCTTTTCACAATATTCTTCCACTTTCCTTCTACAACTTTCTCAAATTCTTCTCCTAGGATCCCTCCGAAGCATTTTCGGAGTTTCTTAGTATTCTTAGAGAGCATTCTATAGTGTTGCGAGGAAGAACAACCAACATTGTAGAGCGGGGAATTGCCAAAAAGCATCATACTTCAAGAATATTAATACAAAAGCTTGCTTCGAAGGTTCCTACACTTTCTGTCCTCTTTTACCGCTTTTTATATATGTGTATTAGTTGTTAGGGCCATGTAGTAAACATTTTAAATTCCGCAAATAAATAAAGGGTAAAAGTGTAATTTTAGAGTTTTTATTTATAAAATAAATGGTCCATCATAGGGAACCCAAAAGGGGCGTCGTAGGGAAGCTAATATCTTCCCTACACGTAACTAACTCCCTTACCCAACTCTGGTTATAATGGCCAAAGTTGGTTTTTCTAAACCAATGCCATCTTTTTCTTCCTTTTCCAATGTTTCTGGATAAAACATTGGTGGCGACTCCAGAACCCTTTTCGAAAACCTCGCCTTTAGGTCTAGCTCGGTTATCAGACAACCTAAAGGCGTTGTAACATCACTTTAAAAATGCGAGTTGAAGTCAAAACTATTGCGTCGCTCCGACCGTCTCTTTTGACGGTGGCGACATTCCTCTTCCAACACTCTTTTCTCGTATGCCCTTTCTTGCCACAAAAGTAGCATTTGATTTTAGAACTCTTCTTACTTCGAGACCTTGATCTATCATTACTCGAGCCACGTTCCGTTGATCTTCCTCTCATCATTGTCAAAGCCTCTGCTTGTTTGAAACTTTCGCCCTTACTCATTCGCCTGGATTCTTCTTCAAGAATAGCTCCAGCTACATCTTCAAAGTGCATATTCCCACCAATATTCTTATTTGTAATATTGATGATGAGTTGATCATACAAATCAGGTACACTCTGAAGTAGAATCTATGCACGCTCATTTTCAACTATGTTGAAATCTGCCGCTGATAATTGGGCAAATAAGGTATTCAAATGGTTGATGTGGTTCATCACTGATGTGGACTCACTCATCTGAAGAGTATAGAGTTTTCTCTTCAAGAATATTCTTGTGTGAAGTGACTTCAGCTCATATAGTTTAATGAGGGTATCCCAAATCTCCTTCGCAGTAGTCTTCTCTGCAACACTAGATAAAATCGAATCTGTCATTGATAAGTACAAATTCGCAATAGCATTGCCGTTCATTTCTTTCCATCATCGTTCATTTCTTTCCATCATTGTTCATCCGTATGTTCCATAGTTCTTTCCGCAATTGCATCAATACAATTGTCCTTCCTCAAAATTGCCTTTATCTTCAATTTTCACAATGAGAAATTACTCGCATTGAACTTCTCTATCTCATATTTTGTTGTCATGGTTCCAAAACCGACCTATGCAATCCTCACTATGAATAGTATTGCTTACTAGAACAACAACGGTAGACCGTGAACCAGTACACCAAGTAAGTTCCAGGAAAGAGAGGTGGGTCACTAATGGACATGCTTAAATACCAAGTTTTTCCTTACCAGAACTTTTCCTAGACATGCACTATCACACTACCAAATAATATCCAGTAACAAGAATAACTATTTTCTAATGTGGAAGATCAGATTAACCGCAACCACAGAGCATACTAAGAATTTTCTCTAACACTATTCTAATAACTATGCGGCAGAAGATAAATATTACAACCTAGTGGCACTGATACCACTGTTAGGTATTAGACAAAAGCATAAGCACATACAACTAAAATAAAAAGATGAGAAAAATACCGACAATAGGCAAAAGAGTAATTCTACTAATGAAAGAAATTACAACCTTTCTCTCTCTACCTCTAAGGAGGAAACAATAACACTATCTCCTGAAAATAAAAGAAAAACAACTTTAAAAGAACCTAAAAGGAGAAACTATTTTTCTCTCTTAATTTATCTCTCAAGTACTAAAGTAGCAAAAGAAAGAAAAGGAAGTAATTTTGGTGCATCTTACAAGGTAAATACTATGCTTCTTTTATAATAAGAAAAGAAACATCAAACTAAGATTTCCTTGATGTGGGACTTTTCTTTTCATAAAAATTGAATGCGAACAATCTTTTATTGAAATCTATTTTGTATTGAAATTTGAGTGAAATTAGAAAAACCCACGTAGTTTTTAAGTAATTAAGTACATAAAGTGTATTAATTATATCGAATAACAAATTATTTACACTAGAAACATGATATCTATAAAAGGTTATTCAAAGTTTAAGTAAATATGTAAAAATAACGAGGGGAAACATATGTTTTCAAAGAGATGAATATATAATATTTTATAGAGTAATAATAATTATAAGGATTCTAGATTTAAGAGATATTTTTTTTATTTATCAAATATTTTAAATATGTTGAATAATTGTGAATATTTATATATATATATATATATATATATATATATATATATATATATCGCTTGATCCGTATCTATATAAGTATCTCGGATGTCATGTATGTACACTTACGCTATGTTTGTTTCCACTTATATACTGTTGATGAAGATAGAAGCACGAGGATGACACACGTATGGTTCAACAAAAATAAGACGAAATGAAAGCGAGGAAAAGTGGGAGATGGGAGAAAGAGGTTCTTCGTTGATGCACGAAGAAAAGGGACGAAAGCCCCCTGGACAAATTGAAATGTCCAACTTACCCTCACTCGCAAGATTCACTGGTGCATGCATGCGAGAGATTCTTAAGAATCTCTACAAAAAGTTGAGAAAATATAATTTATATTAATTACTATAATATAAAATATATATTCCAAAATATAACTTATTTTAATATATATATATATATATATATATATAATTTTACATCAAAATATTTTCAAATAATTGAGACTTTAGATAGCGGTTAACGTGGAACCGCTATCATATGTTACTTTTAAGAGCGGTTAACATTTTAACCGCTATCTAAAGTCTCGATTATTTGAAAAAGTGATCAATCATTTGGAAAAGTAATCGATCATTTGAAAAATTATATATTCTAAAATATAATTTATTTTAATTTCTATAATACATATATATATATATATATATATATGAAATATATTTTATATTATAGTAATTAATATAAATTATATTTTAGAATATATATATATATATATATATATATATATATAATTTTACATCAAAATATATTCAAATAATCGAGACTTTAGATAGCGGTTAAGGTGGAACCGCTATCATATGTTCACTTTTAAGAGCGGTTAACCACAATATAACTTATTTTCATTTATATATATATATATATATATATATATATATATTTATAGAAATTAAAATAAATTATATTTTAGAATATATAATTTTTCAAATGATCGATCACTTTTTCAAATAATCGAGACTTTAGATAGCGGTTAAGGTGGAACCGCTATCATATGTTCACTTTTAAGAGCGGTTAACATTTTAACCGCTCTTAAATGTGAAGATATGATAGTGGTTCCACGTTAACCGCTATCTAAAGTCTCGATTATTTGAAAAAGTGATCGATCATTTGGAAAAATAATCGATCATTTGAAAATTTATATATTCTAAAATATAATTTATTTTAATTTCTATAATATATATATATATATATATAATATATAAATGAAAATAAGTTATATTGTGGAATATATATTTTATATTATAGTAACTAATATAAATTATATTTAAAATATATATATATATATATATATATATATATAAATTTTACATCAAAATATATTCAAATAATCGAGACTTTAGATAGCGGTTAAGGTGGAACCGCTATCATATGTTCACTTTTAAGAACGATTAACATCTTAACCGCTCTTAAATGTGAACATATGATAGCGGCTCCACGTTAACCGCTATCTAAAGTCTCGATTATTTGAAAAAGTGATTGATCATTTGAAATAGTAATCGATCATTTGAAAAATTATATATTCTAAAATATAATTTATTTTAATTTCTATAATATATATATATATATATATATAAATGAAAATAAGTTATATTGTGGAATATATATTTTATATTACAGTAATTAATATAAATTATATTTTAGAATATATATATATATATATATATATATATATATATATAATTTTACATCAAAATATATTCAAATAATCGAAACTTTAGATAGCGTTAATGCGAACCACTATCATATGTTCACTTTTAAGAGCTGTTGCATCTTAACCGCTCTTAAATGTGAAGATATGATAGAGGTTCCACGCTAACCGCTATCTAAAGTCTCGATTATTTGAAAAAGTGATCGATCATTTAGAAAAGTAATCGATCATTTGAAAAATTATATATTGTAAAATATAACTTATTTTAATTTCTATAATATATATATATATATATATATATATAAATGAAAATAAGTTATATTGTGGAATATATATTTTATATTATAGTAATTTATATAAATTATATTTTAGAATATATATATATATATATATATATAATTTTACATCAAAATTTATTCAAATAATCGAGACTTTAGATAGCGGTTAAGGTGAAACCGCTATCATATGTTCACTTTTAAGAGCGGTTAACATCTTAACCGCTCTTAAATGTGAAGATATGATAGTGGTTCCACGTTAACCGCTATCTAAAGTCTCGATTATTTGAAAAAGTGATCGATCATTTGGAAAAATAATCGATCATTTGAAAAATTATATATTCTAAAATATAATTTATTATAATTTCTATAATATATATATATATATATATTTATATATAAATGAAAATAAGTTATATTGTGGAATATATATTTTATATTATAGTAATTAATATAAATTATATTTTAGAATATATATATATATATATATATATATATATATATAATTTTACATCAAAATATATTCAAATAATCGAGACTTTAGATAGCGGTTAATGTGGAACCGTTATCATATGTTCACTTTTAAGAGCGGTTAACATCTTAACCGCTCTTAAATGTGAACATATGATAGCGGTTCCATGTTAACCGCTATCTACAAGTCTCGATTATTTGAAAAAGTGATCGATCATTTGAAATAGTAATCGATCATTTGAAAAATTATATATTCTAAAATATAATTTATTTTAATTTCTATAATATATATATATAATATAAATAAGTTATATTGTGGAATATATATTTTATATTATAGTAATTAATATAAATTATATTTTAGAATATATATATATATATATATATATATATATAATTTACATCAAAATATATTCAAATAATCGAGACTTTAGATAGCGGTTAACGCAGAACCGCTATCATATGTTCACTTTTAAGAGCGGTTGCATCTTAACCGCTCTTAAATGTGAAGATATGATAGCGGTTCCACGTTAACCGCTATCTAAAGTCTCGATTATTTGAAAAAGTGATCGATCATTTGGAAAAGTAATCGATCATTTGAAAAATTATATATTCTAAAATATAATTTATTTTAATTTCTATAATATATATATATATATATAAATAAATGAAAATAAGTTATATTGTGGAATATATATTTTATATTATAGTAATTAATATAAATTATATTTTAGAATATATATATATATATATATAATTTTACATCAAAATATATTCAAATAATCGAGACTTTAGATAGCGATTAAGGTGAAACCGCTATCATATGTTCACTTTTAAGAGCGGTTAACATTTTAACCGCTCTTAAATGTGAAGATATGATAGCGGTTCCACGTTAACCGCTATCTAAAGTCTCGATTATTTGAAAAAGTGATCGATCATTTGAAAAAATAATCGATCATTTGAAAAATTATATATTCTAAAATATAATTTATTTTAATTTCTATAATATATATATATATATATATATATATATATATATAATGAAAATAAGTTATATTGTGGAATATATATTTTATATTATAGTAATTAATATCAATTATATTTTAGATATATATATATATATATATATATATAATATTACATCAAAATATATTCAAATAATCGAGACTTTAGATAGCGGTTAAGGTGGAACCGCTATCATATGTTCACTTTAGAGCGTTAACATCTTAACCGCTCTAATGAACATATGATAGCGGTTCTACGTTAACCGCTATCTAAAGTCTCGATTATTTGAAAAAGTGATCGATCATTTGAAATAGTAATCGATCATTTGAAAATTATATATTATAAAATATAATTTATTTTAATTTCTATAATATATAATATATATAAATGAAAATAAGTTATATTGTGGAATATATATTTTATATTATAGTAATTAATATAAATTATATTTTAGAATATATATATATATATATATATATATATATATATATATATATAATTTTACATCAAAATATATTCAAATAATCGAGACTTTAGATAGCGTTAAGGTGGAACCGCTAATCATATGTTCACTTTTAAGAGCAGTTAACATCTTAACCGCTCTTAAATGTGAACATATGATAGCGGTTCCACGTTAACCGCTATCTACAAGTCTCGATTATTTGAAAAAGTGATCGATCATTTGAAATAGTAATCGATCATTTGAAAAATTATATATTCTAAAATATAATTTATTTTAATTTCTATAATATATATATAAATGAAAATAAGTTATATTGTGGAATATATATTTTATATTATAGTAATTAATATAAATTATATTTTAGAATATATATATATATATATATATATATATGTAATTTTACATCAAAATATATTCAAATAATTAAGACTTTAGATAGCGGTTAACGTGGAACCGCTTATCATATGTTCACTTTTAAGAGCGGTTGCATCTTAACCGCTCTTAAATGTGAAGATATGATAGCGGTTCCACGTTAACCGTTATCTAAAGTCTCGATTATTTGAAAAAGTGATCGATCATTTGGAAAAGTAATCGATAATTTGAAAAATTATATATTGTAAAATATAATTTATTTTAATTTCTATAATATATATATATATATATATATATATATATTTTTACATCAAAATATATTCAAATAATCGAGACTTTAGATAGCGGTTAAGATGGAACCGCTATCATATGTTCACTTTTAAGAGCGGTTAACATTTTAACCGCTCTTAAATGTGAAGATATGATAGCGGTTCCACGTTAACCGCTATCTAAAGTCTCGATTATTTGAAAAAGTGATTGATCATTTGGAAAAATAATCGATCCTTTGAAAAATTATATATTCTAAAATATAATTTATTTTAATTTCTATAATATATATATATATATATATATATAAATGAAAATAAGTTATATTGTGGAATATATATTTTATATTATAGTAATTAATATAAATTATATTTTAGAATATATATATATATATATATATATATATATATATATATATATATAATTTAACATCAAAATATATTCAAATAATCGAGACTTTAGATAGCGGTTAAGGTGGAACCGCTATCATATGTTCACTTTTAAATGTGAACATATGATAGCGGTTCTACGCTAACCGCTATCTACAATCTCGATTATTTGAAAAAGTGATCGATCATTTGAAATAGTAATCGATCATTTGAAAATTATATATTATAAAATATAATTTATTTTAATTTCTATAATATATATATAAATGAAAATAAGTTATATTGTGGAATATATATTTTATATTATAGTAATTAATATAAATTATATTTTAGAATATATATATATATATATATATATATGTATATATATATAATTTTACATCAAAATATATTCAAATAATCGAGACTTTAGATAGCGGTTAAGGTGGAACCACTATCATATGTTCACTTTTAAGAGCGTTAACATTTTAACCGCTCTTAAATGTGAAGATATGATAGCGGTTCCACGTTAACCGCTATCTAAAGTCTTGATTATTTGAAAAAGTGATCGATCATTTGGAAAAATAATCGATC